>JAOWBC010000812.1:1754706-1774014 GCA_028566105.1 Hypoplectrus providencianus | reverse complement strand
TGAGGTCCTTTTGAAATACAAATTGTAGGTATTATGAGTTTAAAATAAACTGAATAAAGCCACTGTTACATATGTCAAAGGATTTTTCTGGGCTAGAGGTTGCCACCCATTGTGCAATAAAAATATCCATGACTGCCATTCTCATGTGTTATATCAACTGTTCATAAGGACAGCCTAGAGGAGTTTATAATTCTATCAGATATCAGGCAATAAATGGCCTACAGCTTCATTTCATTACACAATGACAATAACTATACCATTAAAGTCAAAGATCCCCATGTTCCACATTCTAGAAGTTGAATATTGAATTGGTGCTTATACAAAAACTGATTTAAGATCCTCCATATCTAAAACATAGTTATATATATATGTAGTTGTAAAATAAAAAAAAAAATCAACAGTTGTGCAAGAACAAACCCAGTGGTGGAATGAACCCAAGGGCATTTACTCCAGTGATTTATTTCAATCCAGTTTTGAATTATTTTATTCCAATAGTCCATATTCCAAAAGTCCACAATTTATTTCTACTCCAGATAAGTATTGTACTTTTTACTTCATTCAGCTGACAGCTTCAGTTGCTTTTCAGTTCAAGATTTACAAAGAAAATAGTAGTTGGACCTGAGAGCTTATGTTTATGTTTAGAACATAGACAACAATCTGAATGTGGCCATTCTACATTCTACAAGTACTTTTGCTGTTGATACATGGAGCACATTTTGAGGTTGGGACTTTTGTACTTTTACTTTTAAAATAGGTTTTGAATGAAGGATTTAATTTACTTTTTGGAGTAATCTGACTGTATGGTTTAAGTACTTTTACCTTCATAGGGAATCTAATTTCCCACTGCATAAAACAATTCTAAAATGAATAAAATACTGGAACATGGTCTTTGTTATCAGCTGTTGACTTGAAGTTCTGCTCAGAACATTTATGGTAAAAGTTTTCCATGTTTTATGGTAAATTAAACAAAACAATAAGCAACTTAATAAGTGGATAAATCGTTTGCAACTAATTTAATAACTGCTCAGTTGTTGAAGCAGTTTTTAAACAAAACCACCAACATTTATATGTTAAGCTTTTTATCAACGGTATCTTAACGTTTGGGTTGTCAGAAGGACAAAATAATGCATCTGAAGCCATCTTGGGCTCTGTGAACATGCCATGCCATTCTTATATTTTCTATTTCAAATGATGACTTGCTTTTTTTACTTAATATTTGGAAGCTGGTATTGCAAATTAACAAATAGGCATACAAAAAGTGAAAATATTATTCTTCACCAAGCACATCCAGCTGTGCCGCTCCAAAGTGGCAGCTGTTTTAGTCTTTCCTGGGGGAAAATAAAAAGGTTTTTGGACCTGCGTCTGAGCTCCATTATGTTGCTCCATGTTAGTGGGGTAGTAATAAGCTCTAACCTAAACACAGTGGCTACAAGACTCTAAATTGAGAGACAACACTCAGCAGAAGCACAGGGTAATCTACTAAAGACTCTTGCATTTGTTCCCACAGTCAGGGTGTGCTGGGAGCTGTTGGCGTGCAGGGTGTGAGTGGGAGAGATGAGTACTGGTGGCGGGAGGTCACTTTTTTCTGCTGCCCACCTTGGCACGCAACTAGCTTGTCTTCAGATCAGAGCTTTGCCATGAACTGGAGGTTGGCAATGAATCCAAGTGGCCGGGGGAGATAAGGCAGCCTCTGGGACATTACAGATGCAGGCATTAGCTGAGTGGAGACTTGATGGAGAGCAGGGCAAGCTGAGGCCTTTGATAATGCTGCCGATGTTTACTGCCACCACTCAAGAAGGAGGCATCTGCTAGGCGGTCAACAGACTTATACAGACTTGTACAGACACAAACCGGTCAGTGCACAGGGAAAGAATGATCCGGTTTTCTGATGTTGCCTATTCTTTGCCATGTTGCGTCTCTTGAGGGAACTGGCACTGGAAAGGCAAAGAGAGGACGCATTTTTCAGAACCACAAAAAGACCCAGTGTAGTATTTTTGTGCAAATTAAGATATTTGTATTTCATCAAATACAGTCTTTGACAAGCCTTTTTTTATCCAGCTGCCATTCAGTGCCCACACTCGCACTTTTGTTGTGGCTCTGTGTCTGCTTTTCCTCCTTCCTTGTTCCCAGTTTTTTTCTTTCTTTCTTTTTCTTTTTTCACCTTACTGACATGCAGGCGATTCCCAGTGGATTGCTAGCATGCCACGGTTTCAGCTCCACGCTTATCTGACAGTAACAGCGCCTGTCCCATCCTGAATCTAACATTTACTGTACCATCCTTCTCCCTCTTCACTGGCTTCAAGTAGCTCTGCCATTTACCGTTTGTGCCAAGTCTGCAATGCAAAAGACAACCCTGACCACAGGGGGAGGAGAACAGTTGACAAAGTGGCTGTCACTCTCCAGTGGTGTTTCTCGGCTGAGTAATTCCATAGCTGGAATAAACATATTAACTATCTAAAACATAATATGATAACCCACCGTGTTATGAAAGGTACAAGGCCCTTATTAATTAAAAACCTTATATATTCAAACAGCATGGTCAAACAGCTGGGTCTAATCTACAAACAGTTTAATGGCGATAACAAATTCCATGTCATGTAAAATATTGAAAAGTCCAGGCAACTCAAGGCTTTTCCCAATGCAGTCATACATTTAAGATGTAAAATATTCCCAATACGTATGTGCCTACTGTTTCACATTGCAGTATCTTACAATTCCAAGTGACTGAACAAGTGATTATTTTCTTGTTTGTTTAAAAAATACTGTCCTGAATTAACTCTTGAGCTGATCTTAATCACATATATGGATAAACCTTTTTTTTTTTTTTTTTTTTTAATATACATTTCTTGGCAATGCAGGTTAGGGTTGAGGTGCTGCATTCATGTGGTGTCAGAAAAATGTAAAAATAATAATACTAACAACCAAACTAATGTCTCACCAAACAAAATCTCAAACATAATAGATCATTTGTGAATAAATCCCCAAAACAACATAAGTGTTTGTCAAAAACATTCCAATAAAAGCACAAATCATTATACATACATGCATGATAGCAGTAGTTAAAATGGTGATGTGACAACTGAAAGTTAAGTTAAAAACTTTATCTTTGGATTAAAAAAAAAAAAAAATTAAATAAAAAAATTACAGTCACATTTACAGTTGACTGTCAATCTATACTGCTACATCAGCAGGATGGAGGTGGAGGACAGTCTAAAATGTAAATATGACTTGTATTTTAGGGGAGACCAGTCTGAGCTCACCTGTTTAGTCTTAGTTGTCATACAGATATAGGAAAAATCTGTTAATTTTTGGAGCAACCATGTATATCCATCACTCTTTATTCTGCACACTTATCGCTCATGAACACCCCAAAGTCAGAAGAACAACCTCCACCTTTGGCAATGGGACCAACCAGTCAGCATGTGACTACACTGTTTCTGTGTGTTAACTTATGTTGTTTGTACAATATTTCCATCCACCAACAAGCAACCAACTTCATTGGCTGAGAAAGGTAGCAATGTTCCCCATAGCAACAATCCCAGTGACAATTTATTATAATAAAAAACTAATCTGCTGATCTTTTTTCCAGGTTACTGATTGATAATGTATCAAGGAAACACAATTACACACTTACTGCTGACTTAAAGTCCTAATTCATTTCACAGACAGGCCACTGGCTCGCCAAATTAAATACAGTGATATCTCTTGGTCTCAACCTCTATACTTCATGGTTTCAAGGTTTCATTTAATATGCTCCATCCACAAATTAACAGGATGTAATTTGAAATTTAATATGGAAAAGGCATATAATAAAGGGTCACATTTGGTGTGTGATGAAATACTGTATAATCCATCTTATGGGCCCTGCCATGTGGTCTAATCATACATGGTCAAGTGAACTGTGGACATAAGGACTACTCTGTCCATCTATCTATTGACATTGTATGATGTTGAACCACTTGCACTCTTTATAATTATAGTTTTTGATGTTACAACATTATCATATTCTACTGCTATAGTGTCAATATTCTCAATAACTCTCCATGCCAATGCATTTTCTCTAAACTAGACTGTTTTCTTATTTAAAAATCAAACTTTACTTGTTGAAATCACATGCATGTATCATTACCACACGCAGTAAATAAATCTTGTTAAACCAAGAAATATTTCTCATTAAAATGACCAAAATTCAAATTGAAACATCAAAGTTTTCTTGCCGTCTCGACGTGTTAAAATCCAAAAGAAAAAGGAGGTTAAAGCATCACCATGAATGATTGAGTAAAAAATGGCCGGTTTATGGGTTGATAAAGATTTATATTAATGCTTTGGGATGAGCCAGGGAAAGCATCAACCATTCATCCGTCCACTATCTATATCAATTTATCCTGTGCAGAGTGACAGGGGGGCTGGAGTCTGTCCCAGCTCACATGGTGGTGAAAGGTGTAGTATTTACAGTATTCACTAATGGAGTTGGGATTTCTGGATTTGGCGCTGATGACAGAGAGCGGTCATATATTAATGTGAATGAATATCATGGTTGATCTTAAGCGCCCCCATAAAGCAGACAATTCCTATTCATCAGAGTCATTTCCGCCCTGACCCACATAGTAATAGGGTCCAAAAACCAACACCTTTAAAAATGCTTAACTTCCAAAGTCACAGGGATGTAACAGCTTTATTTCTCAAGTATAGGTATACCACTTCCCCCAATGATTGGTATCTTATACCTGTATCTGTAAATCATTCCAGAGGTGCATTGACCCACTCTGTCTCCTAACCAGTCTCTGTGGATAATATAAACTATGTAAAATCAATAAAACATTTCCTTTGCATAGCATTGATCGATGATTCTTTTCAGGAGCGTCACATTGTTGGGCTTTGGTGACATGAATGAATTGATTTAGTGATGACTTCATTTCCTTTAGAACCTTTTTTTACACAATTTGGTAAAGAAAATGCCTTTATCATTGCTCTCAATTGTGAACAGTTATTAGGTGTCATTTATACCTATATAGCCAATGCCTAAAACATTCAAATGGAACCCTATACTGCATCTAACTGTTCATAACTCTTGGCATGTTTTGTGTTTACCTGCTCATTTAGGTTTTCTTGTCCCCACCTTTGAGGGTTAAACATATTTAACACTTTTGTTATCTATCACTCACAGCTATGCAGGAACCCCCTTCATGATATTTTTTCAACTTGAAATTTTCTGACCCTCCCACAAATTGACCCCAACATGAGGAACAAGCACAAACAACTTGTCCTTTGGTTATATGTCTTGTCTTCTGGGTCCTTTTTGACCTTGCAGTTAAAACATAATTTTTATATCACAGAACCAAAAAGACAAACCCATGGCATGATGCATAGTGGGGCGTATGGTCAAAGATGGGGGAATAATAGTATTTGAAGTTGAAGTTCTCAATGTACAGTAAACATCCTACATTGACAAAGATTGTTATTGTTTCCCTATTATAAAATGCCTTCAGAACTGCTTTCTTCTACTTTCTTAGGGTACACAAGTGATATATCTTGCTAGATAATTATGTTTAAACCGTTGTGCGTAGTAATAATAATAATAATTAGTATGAATTATGATAGGTGCATTGTAATGAAAACAAGCAGTTTTTCTGCACTGTGAAGAGAATAAAAACAACTGGATATTCATGAAGTTTGTGCTGAAAAATAGGCTGCTTCTACCTGAAAAATATTTTTAGGCCTTGGGGTTTAAAATTCAACCGAACTGCTTTCTTATAGAGGTTAAGTGGGTCATTCCTGACCTTAAGGACAAGTGGAGTATACAGAAACATAATCAACACAAGGGTTAAATGTTTGGATGGATATATGAAGACTTTTTTTTTTGTTGTTTTGCTGTTTTTAATAGAACTTCCCCTTGTGCCTATGTGGGCTTTTTCCAGGTACTTTGGTTTTTACTCCTACAGTCCAAGGACACGCAGGTTAGCCTAATTGGCCAATCTAAATTGCCCGTAGGTGTGAATGTGAGCGTGAATGCTTTTCTGCCTCTACGTGTTAGCTGTGTGATTGACTGGCGAACTGTCCTGGGTGTACGCCGCCTCTCGCCCAATGTCAGCTGGGATCAGCTGCCCTGCACACCCTCAAAGCTTTGGTATAGGTAAAGCTAATGGACGGACGGCCTCAAAAGCTGCTTTATTTGCTTTGTTTAACCAACCGATTTTTCCACTCAACCAGCTAAATGTGTACATTCGTTAACTATTGATTAATGTGTAAAAGTTAAATTCAACCTCGAGAGACAATCCCGTTTACTGTAAGAGATTCTGCCAGCAGGCCAACAGGACTTTTTCTGTAGTATTACCATTCCTTTAAACGTGCTTTGCCAGTGGCTTTAGATGCCTGTAGCTATTTTGCCCTGTGGGAAACATTTTCTCCAGTGACTGTTGCCAATCTCATACCTACTTCCAAAAGGTCGGTGCCAATTCCTCCCTCGCAGTGAAACATACGCACAGCCCTTTTCTTGCATCCAGCTCACCTAATTATCCTGGTGCTATGGGGCATGTCAGAATGTATTCATCCTGCTGCTGCCAAGCCGGTTCCCAGCCTGTACTCTTTAATTGGTCTTCATTATAAAAGGTATAAGGGTAGAAAACAACGCGCAGGTAAAAAGTCTTTATTTTTCTTGTTTGTATGTTGCACGCTGGAATAGCTAATAATGTGTGTTCACAATAATGATGCTTGTATGGTTACAGAAGAAGAAGCTGCTCAGAAAACATTAGTTTCCTTTCTGTGTCTCGCACACACCCACGCACACAGATCGTTTTAAGCTGAATATTAAAAAAAAAAATAGTGTTTTTTTGTTTTGTTTTTTAATAAAAGGGGATTATTCGTATCTATTACAGTTTATAGACCTAACAATGGCACTCTTCAATATTAAATATTCCATGCACCTTTAAGTTTTAAATACTCTCTGTTTCATCTGTCTGCTGGAAAATGATGCCTTGCACAGGAAGTGATGCAACGTCATTTCCTGCTGCAGCTGCTTTTTATCTTGGAGACAATGAAATTCTTAGCATCAACTTAGCATATGAATGACTGTCCTTTTCGGGATAAATATATTTATATCTCACAATCTGTGACATTGATCATTTTATTTATTGGATGAATCAAAACAAGTGATTCTGGTATTTTCCTTCATCAATAGACAAGTTTTTATTTCTAACTGTCTATTATTTCTACTGTCTATTAACTATGCACATATATATTTACCTCACCCAAGGTAATGTATAAAATATTAATGGGAGCAATATTTTTTTTTTTTATTTGAGCAGCTGGAAATTAAATAAATGTAATAAATAATAGTCAATTATCATATCACCTATAGTCACACTGTCTGTTGATTGATCACATTAATTGTAGTACATTGCACATATATATGCATATATATATGTGTGTGTGTGTGTGTGTGTGTGTGTGTGAATATATATGGAGCGACCTGAACTTGACAAGATTTTTTTTGTTTTTTCTTATTTTGCTGTATTTGCTGTGACCACATCCTGGCACAGTAAGTGATAAGCAGCGCGGTGAAAGAGTCGGAGGGATTTATCAGTGGCAGAGCTGAGTGGGGAGCTGATAAAGGGGTTAACACAGATGACTTGTTTTGACAGTAAATGAACAGAGGAGGTGGCAATGTGTTAACAGTATTATGCAAAACAGGGAAAATGTATTTAATCAGGGGCTGATTGTAAAGCCATGCCAAAAGTGTGTTGGTAATTACAATTTAGGGTACGAAAATAAAGCCAAAAACAATTACAATATTGTTGAATGTATGATTTATCTAAATATGAGCTTTTTCTATTAATCTTTGAACCACCATTTGCAAACCTTGCTTTACACATTTTTCTTTTGGACCATTCATAATCTGCTTTGTTTCATTTTACGTTGAGCAGCTAAGCAGCATATAGTGCATGCATGCAATCCTGAAAATGAAAGTTATCTGCAGAACTACGCAGTGTAATGTGGTATTCTTATGTGTTGCCTGCACATTGCTGCTACTTTTAGAAAAAAAAAAAGTGTTTAAATATATGTTTTGAGTGAGTTTTGAGAGCAGGTGGCCATCCTGGGGATGGACCGTCTGTCCAATCTATCAGGTCATGAGTTCTCTCTGGGAAAATAACATAGTTAAGCAGCAGAGCAGAGCACAGAGAAATTGATCAGGTCAGTAGCCTCAGATATTGATCTTGCTTTTTGCGTTTTCTTGGCCTGGCTTTGATCAGAAAAGGCTATTTCTCTTGGTTGAGAAAATAAAGAATAGAAATATAATCGTATTACATTTTACATTCAGTCTCCAAAAAAGGAAAAAAAAGCTGTATGAGAAGAGCAATTAGTGTGTTGAAATGTAATTTCCCCCACTTTCATTCTTTACTGAACTTTAATTCATTCTAATTATTGCACGGTTTACAGAGTAATTGCTTTTGGATCAGAGGAGCTGTAACATCAAAAGGTAATTCATATAATCTCGACACCGACATCGGGAGAGGGGGCGTGCGTTGGCCAAGGTAACTACATGAAATAAAACCAGGGAAAACGGAATGATTGGACTGACCTTTCGCGGTAGGACAGCAGACAATATATGTGTGGAGAACCCACTTAAGAGTCCCTGCGTGTTAGCTCATCAAGTATACATCTACACACTTTTATACTAATGGTATACATTTTTCTTTTTCTATTTTGATTTGGACACCAAAGCTTGACCTTTCTGCCAGTGTTTCTCATATGACTGGAATCAGGCAATAAAGCAAATTGTACAGCTAAACTTATTAAGTGAAACGTCAGGAATGGTTAGTCATATGGGCACATATATAAATTGGTTGCATTGAAAGTAGTTTGCTAAGCATGTTGATGAACAGGGAGGCATATTTGTATTATTTTAAGAGTTGTGACGTTGACACAATCTACTGTTATGTTGAGTTCGAGGGCTTGTTTCAAAAGAATTGAAAGCTGTGTTTGGCTAAGACATGGTGTAAACCAAACTTGAGGGGGCACCAAACAACCAGCCAATGGATAAGAATGAAATCACAACCTGTTACATTTAGCACTTGATGCCATTCCCAAGCCTGCCAAAAGACGATGGAGAAACCTCATTTGACATTACCTTACACATACTGGTAGTTCTGCCTCAAACTTACATTTGTGCTCTCCAGTGTTAATGTAAAACTCACTCTGACATTTATTTAAAATCCAATTTTGCTCAGGTGCTAGGGGGATATCAAGTCCTGATGGAGTTTTGTGTCACCCCTCTAATGAAGAAACCAATGCAAGGACTTAGAGGCTGATGAATATGAGCAGATGTCAGAGAACGATTTGACACATATTCCATCAATTTCGCCATGTACCTGCAAGGAAATAATATGTATGAATAACTCATTCGGTAAACAGAGCAGCTCATATAGCACCACAAAATTGCATTAAACTAGAAGCTAAATCATTCTGTGTGTGGCATTTCTGTGTTTGTGTGTGTGTGTGTGTGTGTGTGTGGGGGGGGGGTTTGATACAATCTGTCATTTGTGCATTTTGAATTACAGAAAAAATCAAATTTTTATATCTATCCTATATCTATAAGGGTGTTTTCTTACTTTCGGAGGACGTATCACGGATTGTCTCTACAGGACACACACATGTTTAAAGAATGAAATGAGATATATTGCATTCTAGAAAAAGTTGTTAATATAAGATCTATAAAAGGCTATGTTTCCCCTTTTTAAAAATGAAACGGGCGTATATGATTCCCCTCGTAGAAAATGCCAGAGTTTGACAGAAAGGCAAAACAGTATAAAGGTCTTATCTTGATGACCTGCTTAGACTGATATAGCTAAATATTGGCATTTTAATAAAAATGCCTCCTGACATTTCTGTCATTTTCTAATTCTTTTCTGTCAAGGTGACCTTTCCTTAGCCTCTACCGTGAGCATTTCTTCATGCTCACATTATCGAGATGCTTTGGTTTCTCTTTTACACTTCCACTGGGAGTGTGCTTTGCTTTATAGGACTGTAGAGGTGCATTAAGACGAAGCACTCAACAAAAGAAGTTGAGTACATCAAGGCTGATGTGCAAAAAAAGTGCCGAGCTTTGCTTTTAAAATCCTTAAAAAAAAAAGCTTAATCGCAGCAGTTTATTTCATAAATGTCTCAGTGACATGCATTACTGTTTGTCAGATCTGCTGCTGTCCCATACTTAAGTCTGAATTTATTCATGTTCATCTGTCTATTACTGTCTGCCTCTCAAATTAATCTGCAATACGACCTTTACAGCCATCATTTGTCATGTGACTGAAGTTCAAAAGAGATACAAGTGTTCGTGCGTACGGTGCATGCAAATGTCTCTGCAAATGTTGATGCGTATTGTTGTTCATTACATTATTGTAAATCAAAACCAGAGGAAGAAAGAATGCTCAGCCATAGCTTAGACAAACTTTCCTTTATTGAGTCATTGAATATTTGTCAGTTTGTTCCCAGACACATCAATGCACAATGCACACCAGTCACACGCTGCCTGAAAACCAATTTAATTAGCCAAGCCTCTTACAACAGTCTTAAACAAGACATCTTAAGACCTAATAAGACGTCAAACAATTGTGGCATATTGTCCCCAGGAAATCAGCCACACTGTGTCTGAATGTTTGTTGGCAACCTTGAGCATATGCACAGGGCTCCTTTCCTCAAAGCTTAAAGCACTATCAGTTTGGCACAGTAACTCCATTCTGGAGAATGCTCACTTTCACGTGACTCCATGAGCAGCGAGTCAATTGCCATTGGAAACAAGTGAGCCTGTTCTGACACATTAACAGATCCCTATCCACCAGTCCCTCCCTCCTGTGTTGGCACAGAGACCGGTGTTAAACTGAAAATTGTGATCAGGCGGGGAAGCAGTCACCAAATTAATCATTAGAATCCACTTATCCATTGGAATATCCCAACATGTAATACATGGATCGGCACTATGTTTTGCTCAGAGATGTATTGTTGGGACACTATTTTGTGGTAAAGATTTTTGAAATCTTCTGACTTTGCTGTCAATTGGGTGGATTGTCATGGAATTTGGCACTCATTGATATCACACTCGGGACAATTGGAAACCCTCAAATTGTTCTTCTAATTATGTTACAAATTATAATCATATTTGGCAAACATGTAATTTGTGTTCATTGCATATTAACTATCTGACAGAATAGTAAATTATAGCATGCTTATTATGGAAAATAATGGCAGACTTGCACCCAAGAGAATAGAGTTTGTGTCCCATGGGAAACACAAAACTAACTATTTTTTTCACGGTACTTCCATGGCTCATATTTTGTGAATCATATTTTTTTTTTTTTTTTCACAAGACGTTGACTAGTCACATCACCTTCGTAACCACTGACTACTTAGGACTATGTATACTTATTAACTGTTTAAATTTTCTTTTATAATGCCTGACTAGGAAATGATTTGCCCTAAACCTTGGTCATTCCTTTTTTTTTAAAACAACAAACTGTTAATTTTTGTATAATTATGTTAACAGTATACAGAGTGCTACTCCTCTTCCTCCCACATCATCCCACAGAACATAAACCTCAGCCATCACACATATATACAGTTTTCACAGATATAAAACAATAAATACAATGAGAATATGCTGCATTGCTCAACTCATGTGGATACGTATGGACATCTGGAGTCTATACCACGAAGCATTTTGAAAATGGCAGTGTAGCCTTGAAAACAAACTAACACCACAGTGTCAGTTCTGGGATATCAAACAAACTGGCCTGCCTTCACATCTCATGTCTTGTTGGATGACACACAAATTGACATGTTCCCTGTGACATGGAGGCTTGTTTGTCCATAGAAAGACACTGATTTATATGAAGTCTGAAAATAGATGCTGCGGTCTGTGGATGTTGTCAAATGACCACTCTATAGCTAAACACACTGTATAGGTCAACTGACGGCAGCCATGGTTGGAAAATATATGTCATTTGTTTGTTAGAAACCGTGACAATCAGCCATTATTTTGTACAGCCTCCAACTGACTTTTAAATTATAGTGTTACTGTCTGATGCGCCTTTTACTGAGCTCAAGGTACTCTAGTACTTGTAAAGTTTAAAACCCCATAATGCTTACATTCATTCCTTTACACCAAATTAAGCTATAAAGGTTTTGTAGAGACCAGTAGAGAGACCTTGTAAATTTACATGGGATTAAACAGTTGCCATTTGATGGTGATCTCTGCTTTTTTATTATCCATTGGGATCAAGCAACAAAGCAATTTAAATACAAAATCTAGAACCTGGATGTGAATACATGTGATGTTCATACTGATATTTCAACATGATTTTTCCAGCAGCGATCCATATCTCATTAACAATAGTTGTTGTTGCATATATAACAATGACGTTAATTATTTTCTGGTTTTGAGAAGACCCAGTTAATGATCTTATTTTAAAACAGCCTCATGTACTGTGATAGCACTGCTGGGCAGCTTATCGAGAAATTGGGTACAGGTTCCTGTGCAGTGCCCATTTTTTAATAATTTTATTTAAATGTCTCCAGTGTTTTCCCCACTTCAATATCATTGAGAAGATGGCTGTGTCATTCTCTTTGCTCTCACTAGGCACTGGTTTTTATAATTGCCTTCTACTTATTCTAAGGCCAGAGGCTAGATGGAGCTGTATGTTAATTGAACAGGCCTCCAGACATTGCACTCAGCAGTCACTGCCAGTGTGGCGAAACTAATAATCTGAGGTCTCAGAAATTCTGAAATAAAGTTAGCGGATGACCTTAAAGCTGTCATTTGTTGCCTTTGTTCCATCTTGTTTCACTGAGCAATTTTGACTTTTAACAGCATGCAATCCAAGCATTAAGAACGGAAAAAAAACACACTAAATCAATGGTTAGTTGGTAGTGGAGGACGCTGGACAAACTCCACTCAATAAGTCATGCTTAACTCAACCTAATAAATAATACATCATATTCCATTATTGAAACTATCCAATCACATTTAGCAATAACAATGAGAGCAAGGGAACAGGTGAGTGGGAAGCAGCTCAATTTCATCCCACAAATAAGGGTGAGCTGACCAGCTGGGGCCCCTGCAAGTGGCTACATGAAGACTGACAGCTGCCAGAGAGCTTACAGACTTGTCAGAGCCACGGATGACCTCCGATGTCTGGCGAGTATTTTCGGGAATGCGAGCAGGGGCGGTGGTGGCAAGGTCAGCTCTAGCATTGTTATTTCATTAATTTATTTTGTTTTTGATTTAAGGTGAAAAACTTGAAAGTTAATTGAACTCATATCGGTCCTGTTGTTTCAACCTTTGATTAGGTACCGTCTGATTAAACTCTGGTGGCTTGTTTGGGTATCACCATATTAATGTTAATTTTACCTGCTGCTTACGTGCAGTGACCAATCAAACGTGAAGACAAAAACCCAAATAGTCTCCATTAAGATTGAAACTCAAATGACCTTCATTAAGATGGAAACCCAAATGGTTTCCATAATCAACACCCACCAAACATGTTGAGCAGAGATATTGACCTAATATTTAAGAACCCAGCACTTTGGTTCAATAATTATGTAGTCTGTGCAATTATGTACCTTTTGAATGACATAATTAATTGGGTATTAAATATTGGGTATTAAAGAAGTAGGAGAGTGCTTATAGCTGCTTATATACTATGGTATGAAACGTTTTGCCTTGGAATGCAAAATTATTCACTCAAATGAAACTTCAATTGGTGGACTCTGATGAATAAAGGCAAGTAAATGAGCTGTCAGTAAGTAAAAACTTGCCAATACTTGCATATGAAACCAATGCCAACTTACAGTGGGTAATAAAATAAAACTAGGAATGTGGTTTCCTGAACATCCAGCCCTTTATCTCTAAACTTTCCTTGGCCGAGCCTGAGCAATGCAAATCTTTTATATGGATTTTGCATCTTGTCTTTGAAAACAACCATTCTCCCCTTTGCCATGCAGGGAAGAGCATTAAAATTACTAGGAGTCAGATTGAAGTATATCGCTGTCATGCAGGATTCCTGATAGCCCAATTGTCTTTTGTCAATGTTCCCGCTAGAGTGAGATAAAATTTTCTGAACTGGCAATTGTGAGTGATCATGTCCTGAGGCAAATCACCGTCATTTGTCATATTCAACTGTGGACATATCGGCGAAAACACCTTTATTCTGCATATTTCCACAGTGCACCGGATCACGGCGCAGGAATATGTTCGCTCTGTTGATATGAAAGAATGATTTACCTTTGCTATGTTAAGACATTGTCAAGGCATTAAAGATAGATTATTGTGAATGTCTTCAGTGTGAAGGATGTGAATTCGGGACGTGCTGCTCTGTGGTGACCACTGAATTTAAATCCATGACACGCAGCACCAAGTGCTGGGGCGCAGTAATTAGGGTAATCTTTAATATTGACTGAAATAACACTGTAGCTTTAATTATCATGTGCTATAACAGACCCAATAGTATAATGTGTCAATATGCATTGATTCATCAAATAACTGCCAAATGTGCAGGGTTTAATAATATTCTGAGTGTTAAAGGTGGCCACTGTGGTATTTTCTCTTTCATTATGAATTAGGCTGTTTTAAGTATATTCAGCTCTGTGTTTTACAGCCCCTCTGAGCTGATTCTATTTTGCGTATTCCACTACTTTCCCTGAATATATCTGAAGCCTGCATAACTTACCAGTCCACCAGGAGTTTTTTCCGGCTTAGCAGAGAATTCAGTGTGATAACTCCCAGGCTGGAGCCCTTAGGAAGATATCTGAGTCATGTTGTTTCTTGTTTTAACAGTTACAGACACACTTCATTGCTTTCTTTAAAAGGAATTGTCACATTTAGTCCCAAAGCAATATGTTAAAATCTATTGTTCCTCAAGATTGATTTGGATGAAAATAAAAGACTGGGTCAAAATGTGTATCAGCTCTGGAATCTCACAATTTGCTTAGTTAGCAGGAGTCATTTCAATCTGTAGTGTATAGGTGTCTCAATCATTTCCTGCATTGAAGGGTCATTTTTCATTTTTTTTATTACTGGATTGGCAACTTCTTATTGCAGGTTTGATATTTGCAAATTGGAAGTAAACATTGCATTGTTTAATTTAAACTCCCACCATGTCGACAGCATTTTCCAGTGACAGTTCATTCCACAAAAATCTGTAAAGTAGAACGAAAGCCCAAACCACAACATTACTGCTCGGACTATGTTCAATTAACCCAAAACGCATTCTTACATTCTGCCTGTCTAAACCATAATAACACCACTGGCATTTTCTTTTTGTCTTTATATTGGTTGCCTAGATACCTTGTTCCTGTAACACAGTGATTAGGTGCTTATGAACATCAAACAGAAACCAGCTTTGACTTCTTTTGCCTACTTTTTTTTTTTTTTTTTTCAGTTTTATTTTCCTATTTATGTGGCATTCATGATTGTGTGGTTTGTAGATTTTAGGCTGACCAACTGCACAGATCGACAACTTTAAGGTGAACTGATCTTTAAGTTTGGAGGAGATGATCACATTTGGAAACAGTGACAGTAGATGTGGTTTTTACATGTTACTGGTCGTTTTTTATTAACGTTATTTCCATGGCTCACGTAACCCTTGTAACTTCTTCACTTCTGGTATATACATTTATTTTCTGCTTAATATTGTCGAAACAGCAGTTTTTTTTGCACCTAAACGCTGTGATTTTGTGACATAAATTCACAGAAACTGCTGCCTTCTTTTACAACTGCAAATTGTTCTTGTACGTATAATGATATGTGTTATTTAGGAACACTCCTTTTCTGTACCATGACCTATCGGTGGTACTGAGAAACGGTTGTTATTTGTTGAAATGAGGATTTGTCTTTCATTGTAAATTCTTTTATATACATATTAACATATATTAAATGTGCATTATATCACTCAGTCTTGGCTGAACCATGTGCAACACAAAACTAAAGAAAATCAGTGTATAAAACAGACAATTGTGATGCTTAATAATACTTGGCTGAGCTGCATTTTGAGCCATTGTAAATACTCTAAAAACACATAATTATGACTGTGTCACCTCAGTCATAATTAACCAAACAAGTTGTTTCAAATGTCAGATTTTGTCACAAGTGTTCTTTCACTTAAGTCAGAATGATTGGTTGCAAAGAAAAGAACATGACAGAGGAGAAAGAAAAAAAGAAGGAGGAAGACACACTAAAATTGCAGAGAGAGAAATTGAAAAAGCTGCAAAAGTAAAAAAAAAAAAAAAAGCTGGGATTGTTAAACAGACTGTCCATTCGCTGTTTTCACATCTGGGGTGCTGAAAAAACATCTAGGTATTGATTTTAATACAATCACCAGCAAGGAACCCAGCCAGGCTCTCCGTCGGTTTTATGCCACAGTGAAAAACAGGAAGTGGAACCCTGTGGTTTCCGAGCTTGTCACCAGCCTCTGACAACATATCGGGAAAAAAAAAAAAAAAACTCTGCAGAGAAGGACACGACAATGGAGGCAGACGTTCAAAAAAATCGCTGGCACCGAATCCAAATACATTTCAGGACGTGGTCCACAAATTCTGGTTTGATGTGCAGCTGCATATGGGACGCGGAGCTAAAGAGGGCAACCGCCATCTGAAGCCAGAATCATTTATCATCCGCCAGGACAAGACCGGTATTAAATATTAATAATCAGCCCAATCTTTAAGCATGCTTTGCACTGTGTGTTGCTGCATCTGTGCTGCTTGGCAACCACTCTACTCAATATCACTGAACAGCCACATTGCTTGGTGAATTGCATGAAATACTATATCATTTTGAAATAATTATACAAAATTACAATTGAAACAACATAACCAGTGGTGGAATAAAAAAACATCCTTCGATATTATAAATATCAAAGTTAAAATTAATCAAAGTTAAACCTGTATTCCAAATAAAGTATACATTGTTTTGTTAAGATGCATTTATGGAAGCATCTTAGCTAATTTAGTAAAGACAGGGCTCATGTTAAGTAATTAATAAACTGTTATGGGATTTCATTCAAAAATGTCCAATGATTTGAAATTGAAGTTTTTAATGTTATGTATTTATTTTATGTAGAAAAACTCAAAGTGCAACCACTTTAAATTGCACTTAAGAACAGTACTTGAGTAATTGTACATAGTTGTATTACACAACTGCACATAAAAGTATATTAATTATTTAAAATTAGCACTACCTTGATGATGGCAAAATGGTGCACCAATATTTATAATGTGCTATTTTAAACAAACTGCATTTAAATGAATAAATGAATGTTGCATTCCTTTATTTTATTTTTACTAATTCCAAATAAAATTTCACCGTGTATGACAATGTGCACTGCGCCACAGTTTTCCCCAGCAGATTCAGAGGGCATATACACGTCTGCCAATCATTGTCAGGTAAAAAAAGAATTTCGATACATTAAATGAGACCGAGTCAGAGAAAGCCTCACAGCTAGGTACGAACACAGTGAGTAAATGTCTCTTTAGTGCTTTAGATGATTCAGGTTATTTGCTGCTCTCTGTAGGATATCCGTCTCTCTCCAGACTTCTACACTTTGAGTGCTGCCTCGTAAAGCTGCCATGTAAGAAGGACACAGGCAGCAGACAGCTCTCATATAACCGGGTACAGCTGCATGCTCAACCTGGAAATACTAGCAGTCTGTAGTTCAGTAAAACATTTTGAGCACTGTTGGAAAAAAAAAAAAAAAAAAAAGCAATACAACCCATGCTTTCTTTCCAGACTGGTTGTTATTTTCTGTGAGAGTACTTCTCATTGACTCTCTATGGTCCTTCCAAACACACTCAGAATAGTTCATGATACAGCTAATATCTGAACTCGTGTTACTTTGAGTGACAAATTGATATATTTAACATATTCACTCCACATCTAATACTCTTCTTTTAGCTTTTCATAGTCATCATAAGAAAAAAAAAGTTGCCACAATGTGATTTTGTTTTTATCTGGGGTACAACTGCATGCTCAACCTTAAAAGATAATAAAGGTCATGAGGTTGTTTATTAAAAAATTTAATCAGTCCAAAAAAAAAAAAAAAAAAAAAAAAGTAGTAAGATTACCTCATGGTTTCCTTTCAGACTGTTGATATTTGTTATTTTCCTGCTATGTACTTCTCATTGACTATCTATGGACTTTCCAAACATACTTAGAATAGTTTCTACTACAGATAATATATGGACTCTAGGGTTACATTGGACATGGTTTAAGACTTGTTTTAACTGCATGATGGTGTAAACAACTACTTTTTGTAGTCCTCCTAAAGAAAGATGTGGCCTTCAGTGCATTTTTTTTAATATCCTCTGCTCATATGACTTTTTTAACAATAATTATCAAGCTTTTATTGATTAAAAAAATAGGTGTCTTTCTATAAATCACTTTGATCAACATCCCCTGTGTCTGAATGTCCTCTATAAATAAATCTGACTTGACTTGTAGGCGGGAGTACAGAAGAACTGTTAATAGAGCTTGTGCGGATAGATGATTACACCGCTGTGAACAAAAGTTTTCCTAATAATCTATCCGTGACCCTAAAACAGAGAAAGCTGTAGGTGTTATCTCTCCAGAGATGCGTCTTCCAATAAAATGAGCCACTAATTACCAATAAAGAATGAACTGCCTGCACTTGTGATGCGGGATGGTTGCATCATAATTCTGATCAGGATCTAGAAAAATGAGCTGGGAACATGAGCTACAGAACCTCATCTAATGTCCCACATCTTTCATTTCCCTCCTCTTACTTGTCACTGATTCTTCTGATGTGATTTGCGGCAGGAATATAAAGGGATTGAGCTGATTAAGTTTGAAACTCTGAAATATTGCTAAAAAAATATTTTCAATTGAAGTATCACTTCCAACAGAGTAAACTAAAATGATGAAAGCATCGTATGGTATGCAGTAGACACGTACAACACAACAAAGAGGGGATATTTACTTTATTTATTTTTTTGTATGCTTGCTTTATTTTTATTACTAAGCAAGTTATTTTTATTGACTTTTGCATTCCTTCATGACAGCTTGCAGTGTATTGCTCCCATCTGACTGTCTTCATATAGTGAAACTGGTCTTGATGTTTATATAAATTCACCTTTTGACACACTCAACAAATATGCATTTATATAACTCGTGATTTTTTTGCAATTTGCCTATTGATTAGATCTACAAAATTATGTGTTATAGAGATAAAATATGTGGGTGTTTTTGGCTCAGTAGTGGATGATATTTAGATGTTAGTTGCAGAATAAAGCAGCTCATATTACTATATA
>JAOWBC010000812.1:1735700-1750355 GCA_028566105.1 Hypoplectrus providencianus | reverse complement strand
AAATTTTCACCTATCCACTGAAATGTCTCCATATCAGGTACAACAAATGCTACATGGATGCATGGGTGTTGTTTTGTCTGTGTTCATTCTTATTTTTCTTTTTTTTTTAATTTGGTTTATTACATGAATTAGGTAGATGGCAATTATATATTACTACATCACTACTGATATATATATATTTGTAGCAATAATCTAGGCACTTTCATTAATAAAAGTGGGAGTAACAAGAACTCATTTTTAAATCTGGAAGTAAGTTAGCATGTTAGCACTCTGGGGTCTCTGATACCTGAAATATTGTCTGTTATAAACACAAGATAAAGAGATGTTTGTGTTGTATTTCTTAAAGTTTTTACATCTCCTTAAAAGGGCTTTTGCTAACAAGTGGCTAAACAAGACTACGCTGTTTTTAGGGACATTAAACATCACTATCTGTTTTTTTCTTTACTCTTGCAAACTCTTGTCAACTTTAGTTTAGGTTAATAAAAGTTATTAAGCTACAGTTTAACTTGCTTCTTCAAACTGCTAGTTAGCTTGTCCGACACTGTTTGAAGCTAACAGTAGTGGCGTTCAAGTCAGGAAACCATGTTGTACTTCGCCATTGAATGGTGTTAGCTTTTTACTTTTGTTGGCTGCATTAACTTATCAAACATCATAAAAGTTGTTTCAGTTTGTGAAGATTATCTGGCTGAACAAAACACGTTAGCATCAGAAACCTGCCGTTGCCACAGAACTTAGTTTCTGCAATAATGCAAAAGCCAATGGATGTATTCTCAGTATGGTGACGCGACTTCCAGGTTGGCCTACAAAGGTACCTAATCTTATTTGCCGTCTGTTTTTCCAAGCATATCTGGTTTTATGCTGCTTCCCCGTAACAAGCTTGTTCATAACACATGCTGAACACAGTAAACATGCTGCTATTTAGCAGCCATCACTTCAAACACCGCCGTAGGTAGTTACCTCCTCACAAAGGCTGTGAAAAAACCTGAGCAAGGCTGTAAATCCTCCCTCTGCTTCTTAATATATTGCCTAAAAATTCTGTCTCTAGAAAATAGTTCCTCCGTGTTGTAACATAACTTGGATGTCTGCTTTGATCAGCTAGCTCAATGAAAATTAAAATTACACATTAAAATACCATTGGATGAGCCCCCAAATTATTCAAAGTAAATTGAAGATACCATACTAATAGAATAATCATTCAGAGTAAGTTTGTACATAGCAGCCGGGGACTTTGAGAGTACTACAGTTGTGTTTTGGGTTGAAATTAATCATAACTAAAACATTTAAGTCTTTGATTTAGAAGAAAAAAAAAAAAAAGAAAAAAAAGAAGATAGTTAGGTAAGCCACTAGACCCATGTGTGGCTCCTGGTGATAGTCATAACTCCTGCTGTCTGACTTCCTCCCGCTGAGCCTTTCAGCCGTAGACAGGAGCAGCTTGGTGTGGACAACCTGGGACCAGAAAGCTGTCAAGCTTCCGCCACCCACGGGACAAAGGTGTTATTAATGTAATATAACACATAAAGCTGCAGGGGGGTACCTTTCAACATTTTCTGGTAAACTGCCTGTTGTGAACGCCGACTAACACCAGCCACACTAAACACTTGCAGAAATACAGTAAAATAATCAGTAGAACCACTGCATCAGACTAGGTGTGTTTGTGTACCCGCTCCATCGAGGGGGGGCTGCAGGAGATAAATGATTGATGGGTAGGCTATAGCTAAGTTCAGTGTCTTTCAACATCTTCCCACAGCAATACCTTCTATCCCGCCTTATGCAATGACCCCACTGACTCAGTGTTTGAAAGGTATCTCTATATTTATTCATTCATTTATTTATTTTTGCCTCTTTGGAATACAGTGTGGCTATTTCTCTACTGTCTCCTTTGTCAGTATACCAGCTAGTTTTCTCTTTTATCACAGAGGAAGTGACAACTTTTTTTGGCAGCATGATGAGGATGGTACATCTCATTTTAGCTCACAGTCTGATGTTGGACATAAACAAGTCTTTGGTGTCACAACAGCATTTATATTTGTTAAGATGACAATTATTTGTTTTATTCTTTAAAACCCTATTAAGTAATAACTTCATCATTTTATCAGGCAGTGAAATTCCCTTTGACGTGCAGTAAGAATTGCTTTAATTATTATTATTATCATAATGGAATGTACCAACATTTAGGAAATTTTCACAAAATGTATGCTCATGTGGACTTGACTGAAAAAAAAGATGCATTTAGATATATTCAAATTAAACTCATACAAGTGAATTCAATTTGAATAATAAAATTACTGTAATAATTGTGTGATGTGTAATATGACAGATTAATTCTACACCCAATAGAGAACAGCACATGAGAAACTATAGTATATAATATAACTAGCAATACATAGTAAAACAAACAAATGTTGTCTTTTTTACTCCTGCATTTTACATTTTAAATAAACTATATTAAATTCAAAGCTGGTACCAACACATACTTATATCACAATGCGAATAGATTTTTTATTATAATTTACAGATTACAGATACAGATTACAAAGAAAAAAGGAAAGAAAAAGAAACACCTTTTGACACACTGGACAGACAAAAGCAGTCACTCCATTCTGCTAAGGGTTGGAAAGCTTGGTTAAAGTCGGGGGTTGTCCACACACATCACCTCACTTCTGTGGGAGCGGCAGAGTGGTGTGAGGCTGAGAGGCCAAGAGTTAACTGGCCAGCACTGGATCGATCCTGGGTCAAAGCGAAGGCAGCCAGCTCGCACAGAAGTCAACTGACAGCTATGTGCTCCTCCTTAACTTACTGATTTCTTCTTTAACCCTTTGACTCAAAGACTTTTACCAGCTCCACTATACTCTGTGCTCCTCTAAAATCTATACAGAGTGCAGTTTGCTCAGTCAATATGTTGACTTGGCCTTTCACAGTTCTTTCTTTTAAGGTGTATCATACTAGCTTTGCATATTTACAGTACTCTCAAAAGAAAGCGGCGCCGCTGTGGATTTGTCATATCAGCTATTCACTTTGTGCAGGGGATTTTACTCTCATATGTACAGTGATCTGGTGAAAGAGTTCATTGCATTTGAATGGCGGCGGAATCAGCGGACACTTAATTTGCACTGCATCACTCTGGGGGTTGACTCCTCGTGGCATTTCTGACTGCTGCTGTATTACAACTGTAGCCCTAGAAACCAGATTATGCAAAAGAGGAGCATTCTCCTGTGAGCCAAAGTTACATCCAAGTGCAAAATTAGCCAAGCACTGAGACACAAACAAGATCATAGAGAGTGGGAGCAAAGGAAGGAGGGAAGGGGTAAGGAGGGTATAGAAGCAAGCTAAATATACCCACAGTTTATTGACCATAATGATTTGGTAAGCACTGACTATCCCCACTCCTGAATCACTGATTCTGATTTGATTAGTGAAGTGACTCGGTGGCAAAAAAGCGTTTTCCTCCCAGACTTGACTGAATGATTCCATCGAAGGAATTGCCTTCTCACTCTGATGTGTTCTCATTGGATTTGACTGATACTGTGTAATGAATCTGCCCATATTTTTTGTCAATATTTAATGTCTTTAACTGTTACATGCCCAGCAGTTATAAAAATTATGTAATTTTCCTCTTGCTGTTTCCCTTAGCAGCAATATGCAGATTGTTGTTTCTCCAACGACATTAATACCCAGTTTAATGACACTGTTTCGATGGGGAGGCACACATGTTGCTCCATGCATAAGCAGAGGCCTCTTCACTCGGCTTATTGACTTGAAATAGACACCAAACTGAATCAGCATATCATCCAAATCCAGACGAGACAGTAAAGTTTAAATGAGTTTGTGATATTTGAATTAAAGCATCAACGATTGTACGCTATGGATCCACATTCTGGTCCCTTTCTGGATCACCCACAAATTAGTTCCATATTTATAACTTCCATATTTGCATATAGTTGCTCTATGACAAACAATGAGTTTTTGCCATCGTACAAAACTTTAACCAATCCAAAGTGCTTATATTATTCAAGTGTTGCCTACATTTGGAAAACAAGAGTAACATTTTCTGTGGATTTATGCTACAAAACCACCGACCTAGATTTAGGGCAAAAACCCTATTGGTTAGATGTTATTTAAAGGAGCTTTAGAAAAAAAAAAAAAGATTAAAAAAAAAAAAAAAAAAAAAAAAAAATGTAAATGCCAGAAGTGAAGCAGTAATGAGCATGTCATGAGCCATTAAACTTGTGGGGAAAAAAAAAAAAAAAAAAGAATAAATAAATAAATGTTTATGTTTTCATCAGCAACACAAACCCCACTTTTCTGGGTTAAAGTCCACCAGAAATGCTCAATGTTGGAATTTATAAACGGGGAGAAAATTATCCATATAAAGTAGAAAAAGAATGGCAAAACATTGATTTCATACAACTTCCTTTTAAATAATGAATATAAAGGAAGTACATGGCAACAGCATGCATCAGAGGGTTGAATATACAACGACCATGTATGTATGCTAATTATAAAAATACAACCAGCAGCCAGTTAGTTTAACCTATTTACTGGAAACAAAGGGGAAACAGCAAGCATGGCTTTGCCTAAAGATTACAAAATTTGCCTCGGGATTCCCAAGCTCACTAATTAACATGTTATTATCTTGTTTAGCATGTTCAAAACATAACACTTCCACCTTTTAGGGGTTTCCCTCGGTTAGACAAAGGAAATATGATATTTGATGTGCTGATAAGCATGTTTATTTGACCGCAGCTTGAATGCAGTTTCCTAATAAATGGACATATGCTAAAATTGCATCAATATTGTCATTTAAATCTTTATGGAAAAGCAAGCACGCATACTTCCAAATATATAATATTAGCACTGGGGAGTCCTTTAAATCAAGAATTCATGGATGAAAAACCTTTTATTATTTGGTGAATCATTACATGGAGAAAAAAAAAAGTGTTTTTACAGATGTAATATACATTGCAGTTGCATGAAACCCTGTCATTTTGCTGGTAAACATGTCCATTTCTATATTTTAAGGCCGTGCAGCCCAGGTTGCAATACAAGAAACAAAGAAAGTTTTCATTAGAATGAGTTGGTGCAAGAAATGCTGTCCCCGCTAAAAATAGCGAGTCTCCACTCGAATAGCAAGGACTCAGCATTAACATACTCGCCCCCTGTAGACAAGTTACATAAACAAGCCAAAAGTGTGCATTGTTTTGAAGTTTGTGGAACAGCTGCAGATGTGACAGATACAGTAGCATGAATTTCGACAATGTAATTAAGCCTTTCATAAATCACTTAAATATTCCAATCATTTTTCGGCATGTGCGTATCAAGCGCTTATCAAACTTAGCAGTTCACAGTTGAGGCAACTTTGATTTTTTTTTTTTTTTTTCTTCAACGTTGTCAGATTTTTTACAGTCTCTTGGCAGATGTTGAATGGCACAAAATAAAAGAAACAAACAGTGTAATGACAGCTTGTGATCAAAGTAAATGAGTCATTAATAAGATGTAAGCCTTGTGCACTGTCTCCATTTTGTTCTCCCATGACAGGATATGAAAAGAACTTTGAATATTTATCAGACTGCGTGTTAATTGATGTCACCATGAGAAATAACTGGGATAATACCAGTTGAAAGTGAGGAACTTCTCAAATAGCAACTCTCGAACCAATATTCAGTTGCTGCGTCTTTTAAATGAGGTGTCACTGTCAAGGTAAGTCTATGTTATTCATAACCCAAAATCAAAAATCATAAAAAGCTTCAAAGGCCTTTACAATCTGTGCACAGTGCTGGCACCTGTGCTTGTCCTTCCTGTCAGTGAGAGGTCAGTAAATTGTATCCATCCTTAAATTTTAACAAAATGTAAACCTTCAACTCCACATTATAATAATATTTCATTTGTTTATAGAGTTGGTAAGTTATGGAAATGAAAGTGTGGGATGGTTGGCCTTTCAACCATTCAAAGTTATTCATTCTTATCTGAACTCAGGTCAAGGGGAGCTGGGATATATAGACACAGACAACCATTCACGCTCTCATTCACTCCTACGGGCAGTTAACCTGAGCTGCATGTCTCTGGACTGTGGGAGGAAGCCAGAGGACACATGGAGAAACCACACTGACACAGGGACGACATGCAAACGCCACACAGAAGAGCTGCAGGCCAGATTCAAACCTGGGGCAAACGTAATTACCACTACAGTGAACCCTCGTTTATCGGGGGGGTTAGGTTCCAAAATGAACCCGCGATAGGCGAAATCCGCGAAGTAGTCAATTATTATACAGTCCCGTTTTCAGGCCCAAGCATTTGTTTAAAAAATATAAATATAAACGTTTTCTTACAAATAACTAGGATAGTTTTTAGAAATACTGTAAAATAATGATTTTGATAATCAACCTTCGAGGTTGGACAACTGGACACATTGTGACTCGCGTATTTCACGAGTGTCCAGTGGAATCTTTATGATGTGTTTCCAAGGGGACCGATTTGAGTGAGACACCCACCAGTCGAGCGTAGGCTATCGTAATAAACTTTTGCTTATGCTTATCCTGACTCCGCTCTGCTGTAACTCCTTTTTCTACTGAAGCAGAAAAAAAATGCGCATTCATACACTGTAAAAAAAAGAAAAAAAAGCATAAAAAACTGCACTAAAAAGAAATCTGCGAAACAGCGAAGCCGCGAAATATGAACCGCGATATAGTGAGGGTTCACTGTACACCAATAATCAAACTACTGAATAGACTACTTTAAACTTTTTTTTTTTAACATATATTATTACCTGGATGATGCAGTACACTGCCTTTGCTATCTTCAAGAACCACCAGGCAATAATTGGAATGATGGCATTTGATATGAGCATTTATGTTCCCCATCAGGATGGACTGGAATGACTAAATCCTAAGAATTTTCATCTAGCACCACTATCAGATGAAAAATGATTCTGTTTTAAATTTAGGATCAATAATCGTGTATCTTTATATACCTTGTGTATCCAGCTTATAACAAATGAAAGAATGCATGCACCAATCACCTGGGAGACATGCAAGGACATTTAGGCAAATGTTGGGCATCAAATGTGTGGTAGACAATACTTAGCATTAGCAATTAGCTCAAAACACTGCGTGCCAGTGTCCTGTGTGGAATTCGGATGTTCTCCTTGTATCAGCATGGGTTATGGTGACTCTAAATTTAAGTGGATAAGAGAATGAAAAAGGTTTCTGTCTCAATTCAAAACTAATTTCTTTTTAGTTTAGATCAGAATTTTGTTTTATATTTACTTTCATTATCAACCCAAGGTGTTCTTCATGGTTTGCTGATTGTTTAATGAAATATTAGGACTTAAAGTTTAACATGAAATACCAACATTCAGCTTACAAATTGTACCACCATGTCATTTGCAACTGCCTTAACCATTTCATGTTGAATGTAAAGAGAGAGAGAGAAAACAAACCAAAAAAAAAGGCTAGGCCTGAGTCTGTGTCAGCTCTGTGATGTTGATCGTTTGCAAAATTTAAGATATGAGTATTGGTATATAGCTTCAATGCAAATGCAATAAGTTCTCAAACTGCAATGCAAAATAAATGTAGATTTAACTATTCGTAAGAAGTCCCATATGTTCTCAGAATATTACAGCAGCTAGCCTTCAATAATTATCAATTCAGACTGTGTCTCTGTACCACATCACACTGTACGGCTTACAATATGCTCACGACTTCACAAGTGGACTATCATTTACTTCCACATGCTTCACATTATTCTGAGACTGCTGTTTTCCCCATTAGGGAGATGAATCTATTCACAGATGATTTGCATAAACACCTGTCAGTGCTTTGTCTCCCACTGATACCTAATGAATTTCAAGCATTGACTGTTCTTTGCTGTTCACTTCCCCGCCAGTCACAGGATGTCCTTTCCTGACACGGCGGTGTAGATTTTGTCTCACTTTCTTCTTAAAATTGCATTTGGCAGGTTCAGGAGCATTCATCCTTCTGTTCATTTGATTTTATTCTCGCGTTAATGCCCGCCGTGTCTTTGTTACCACTTCCAACAAATTGGTCTGAAAGATCTATTGATATAACAGTCAGTCTGAATCATTTCTCTTAAATTAAATTAGTTTTGATTTACAGTAGGTATTTTTTTCCCACATCACATTACAGAGATAAATAAACATCCCCATATAGATATCTAGATAGACAATTATGTGGAATTAATTTACTTTAAAATATCATACATTCTGCCCTCTTTGACATCTAATTTGCATTCCCAGAGCTAAAATATTGCATTAGATTTTTATGTTCGCAGCATACAGTAAAGCCTATGTGAGTGCACCATGGAGACCAAGGATTGTGAGGTCTCGACGGTGATGAGTTGGTTGCTGCCTCACATAGTTTGTTATAAATACTGCCTGAGACTGACTGGCTATAGGAGCCATGCATCACCTGGGCAGATAGGCCAGTAAAGCGATGATGCGTGTGTCCTTGGCATTGGGGGGTGAGAAGGGCTCATAGCTTTTATCTCTGGCAAGCATCAGCAGAGAATAGCCATCACAAGGTCAGCCTTGAAGGTGAAACATCAGTGGAATGCTTTGCTATCATAATTCATTTAGTCGGCGTACTATAAGTGGCAGCGAGGCATTTGTACAATTTGATAAACTGAATTGCACTGTTAATAACATTTTGCTGAGAGGTATTTGAAAGCTTCCTTCGTGATTTCGGAATGATTCCGCGAAATGCCTCGGTGGATGGAGGAGAAATAAAGGTAACACGGCTCAACAGTGCCACGTGCTTTTATATTCATTGCAGTGCTGCTGGATATTACTGGCTTTTTTTTATGTTGGCCTCATGCATATTTGGAGCGTGAATTTCAAGAATGACTGATTTAAAAAAAAAAAAAAAAAAAAAGAAATGTCTCTGTGCTCTCATTCAGCCTCAATTGCTCACCCACTTCTATTAACTCCCAAGGTGTTTCTGTTTGGTTGAAGTGTTTTCTTCAAAATAAATGCTTTTTTTTTTTTTTTTTTTTTTGATGTAGTGGAAGATTTAAAGTTATTTTTTAATAGATTCATTATATTCATCTGTATCAGTTTGATCCATCTATCTCAATGGATAATGCCTGTATTCTTTGCTTATTTTTGTCCATTATGTAACACTCGTTTGCCAGCAGTCACAGCATGTGGTTTGGTCCTTGGGACTCAGGATTGTAGGAGCTACCACAAAAGTAATTTTGTAATAATTTCACACTGGTGCAAGATGAAGTCACCAAATATTTCAGGTGTGTTGTTTGGAGCCAAATGAAGGCCTTGTTTGAAGATGGGTGATTTTCAAGTGAGGGAGCTGGAAATCGAGAGTAAAGGAGTCAGGAAAGGGCCATTTCCCACTCACTTTATGCCTCTTTGTACTCATTTTTTTGATCCTGTCGCAAAATGGTCTCGACTTTGTTCTCTGTTCTCTGCCAACTTTGCTATCATTTACTTGTGAGAAGTGACACTTTGCAGTTTTACTTTTCTTTAGCTAACTTTAATTAGGCTCATTTTACATTTTACACATAGGTTTAATGCTTTGACACAAGTTTAATTTAATCTGAAAATGGTTGAAAATATTACAGTATGTGACAATAACCCTGTGCAGAAGTAAGAAAAACATGTGAATCATTATTGACAATGTATAACCTGCAAATACATCATTTTATATGCATTTGTGTTCTGTCTAAACAATGCACATCCTTGCCAAAAGAAGCACATTCAAATATGATTACATTTAGGCAGAAAAAACACAGAAGGTTGGAAAAACATGACAATTAAAGTGAGTTTGGTACAGGCAATTAAAACCACTTAATTAAAAAAATAATAATAAAGATTGTGTTAATGAATGAACATTAAAAAAAAAGGTTCAAACTTAAAAAAAAATGCTGTAGGCAAATAGTGTGAGTGAACCGACAGGAACAGAAAAGGAAACCCCAAATTAATATTCTTGTTTAAAAAAAAAAAAAAAGAATTGTGGCAGGAAAGATATTCAAGATGTCAAAAGTCTAACGGATTAAAGCAAATAAATAAAATAAATAAATAAATAAACCAACAATGCTGAGAATAATAAAGACAAAAGCAGTCCACAGACCTTCTTCTACACTGTGCCCTATCTTGTATTGTCAACCAAAGAGAAAAATACTTTTTGTTTATCTGCCCCTGTGATTCAGATCTGCTCAAAAAATTTGAAGGGTCTTCCATGGCCGATGCATGCACATCTTCCCACTATGTTTTGTGAATAATAGGTCGGTATTTTTTCTGTATTCCTGCTGATAAACAAACAAACAAAAACTCTGAACCAAAAAGGTAATAAAAGGTAATAAAAATCCAGTGAATTTCCAGTATAAAAACAGAACCTCTGCCATACGAGTTCCTCAAATGGATTAGCGTTTGATCTCACTGAAGAAGCACAGTAGGGTCGAATTAGAGGGGCAAAAGGAAGGTGACGGTATTTGGCACAGACTCCATGTTTGCTTAGCGGTGTAGTCAAACAGGCTCGAAAGACAGCAGATGGCCAAACAATAACCAGAAGCAAAATGTGTGGTCCTAAGAGGGCTGCGATGAAAGTTGTCGGAGGAGTTGGCATTCAGTATCTCCCCTTCAACAGCGCCTCGCCTTTTTGATGTGTTCTTCCCTGTGGCTGTGGTCACTCTAAACCAATAAATCATGGTGACAATAAATGCTGTGACATCTGCCACACAGCATCTGATGGCTGACAAAAGTCATCTGTACCCTTGATCTGTGAAGGGAGAAGACAAAAATAATGTGCGGCAGAGAGCCAATGAAACGGGCCACCCACATGTGTGCTACAGCCAATATTGGCAGATCAGTTGGTAAATTAGCGCAAATTGAATCGCCATCTCTACCCTCAATTAGCAATGCCACTACTGCTCAGTTTTGACCTTGACAGTTAGGCTGATGATTATGAAGGCAGGCATGGTAACATATCCCCAGTATTTTTACACACATATCCATTAGAGACATCTTTTATTTGTTCACGCATGCCTTCATTTCTTTATTTCTACTGGCTCCATCAAACCACCAGATAATTACTAAATGGTGTACAAACAAAAGTGCAAAAACCAAACCTAGCATTTCCATTTTATATCCAATTTCATTCCCATATATTGCATTTTAGGATCATTTCTGGGTTGTCACTCCATTACCATGGTGTGTAGAAGCAGCACAGAGCAGCGACTCCATGATGAGGCTCTCAGGCACAGAGGGAACAGATGGGGTTGAGGAAACACCTGGGCGTAGGGTTACACATTGTAAAGCCACCATGCGTAAAGCCAGACTGTGGCACAGAAATAGGAAGACTAAGAGGGATATGACAGGGAACCGTCACGATGCACGGCTCAGCGTCTGTTTACACGCACAGAAGAACTCTTTGTTTTCGCCTGCTTGCTGGAAAAACCTAGCTGCAGGTTTCAACGGGTAAACATTAGAACTCACATAAGCTCAAGCTCCAGTTAAAACAAGGGGAAATGTAGTTTTTAAATTCCATATTTAACATGTACTTGGGAAAACCATCTTGAACAGGGATATGGGTAAGTCCCAAATTGCACAGATTGCTACAGGGAAAGGCCTTTTTATGTCCTGTATATAAAATTGCCTCAGAGCTGAATTCAATGTTATACTTAACATTTTAAATATTAAAATAAATGTGTAATATCTATTATGTTCAGTAATATTATTAAAATGTTTCCAAAATAAAATTTGAAGTACTTTCTAGGCTGTTTTAAACAGCAAAAATATGACTACTGCCAAATAAAACTAGAAAAGGTTAGATCTGAATAAGTTATATAAGTTATTTGAATTGAATTGAATTGAATTGAATTGAATTGAATTGCATGCCCCAAAGCTGATTTCAGTGAGCGTCAACGGTAGCTAGTAGCACTGAATTGCATTGAATAACGGCACTGAATAATGTCGTATTCAACTGGTTTGTCAGTACTTCGATAGAAATATGTCTACGTCTGAGACAGCTAGCTTTCTTAGTCCCACCTCAGGTCACGGCAACAATCGGTGGAAGTAATGAGATTCAACAGCGTGAAGCAATGCTGAAATCTGTTGTGAGATTTATGTCAACTCCTCATGTATAATTCACAAATATTTCCTCATCTTCATTGCAGTTTTAATCATGGGAACATTTATATTTTGCTGACTAAAAAAAATAACCCGCGCTGCTATATTAAAGCCGCCTTAGAAAAGTCTGATGAATTTACGCATAGTTTTATAAAGTAGCAGTTCCGTGCCATTACATTCACCTCGGTGCCATCCATCAATAATGTCAAGCATTACTGGACCAATTTATTAAAAGGATCTGTATTCAAAATGCTTTGCAAACCAAGATAAAAAATGTCACTTTCATTGAGCACAGTGATACATCATAAAAGCTGTCGAAATACAGTGTTCATTTCCAGAAGGGTTACTGTACAAAGTGTTAATCCGGCCTTTTACTTAAGGGAACAATTCATTAAAGCTGCCTGGTCAATTTTTCACCTTTCCTGTTGATTTGCTTAAAAGCAGTTTCTCTGCTTTAACTCCTGAGGCACATCGCAGATTACTCATATGAACAATTCCACAATTACAATATTCCTATAAGAGGATGTAGGGGGGGTAAAAATGGTGGCGGTGATGGAATCCCATGGGGCCCTGGGACAAAAGTGGGATAGGTCCTGGCTGTCAAGGGATTGCTGGCATTTGATATTTCTGTCTGCATCGTGAGAGTTGAAACTAAACAGACTGTGTCCCACGACTTGGAAGAGTTCTCAACTCAAACAAACAAAGCATTAATTTACATTTATTAATATTAAGTAAAAGTGTTGGTTTCTTAACAAGGCTACCAGCGTGCGCTAGGTGTTTATCACAGAGATGATGATACAAAAGTTCATTGTTAAGAGGTTACTTCTTGATCTTGCCACATGTCTTTTAAATGTATATTTATGAGGACCCCTGGCACTTGAAAGCAAGCCAACTCAGGCCCCAAGCACGTAATTCCCCCTTAATTAATGTATTTATTCAACAGCATGTTCAAGCTTTGGTGTGCCCTCTCTTTTCAAACTGCCCTTTTTGAAGATGTTGTTATGCACTTAATAGCTAAGATGCACATTGTTTTTATTTCTGTTCCAGAGATAATAACAGTGCCTATTTCCATTTTGCAAGGACAGAGAAGAACATGTGATTTTAGATATACATAAATAGAGACTTAAATTAAGAGCCAGAAATAAATATGTGCAAAGGAGGAAAAAGAAACAGCTTTCTTGTGGGAATCAGAAATGGAGCGTGAAGCTTATGAAACAGCAATGCCACAGGCTCATACAATTATCTTTCAATTCCCATGGCAAGCAGTGTTATTGTTCCAACAATATTTTCTGCTGAAAGTTTTCTGTGAAATTGTTACCAATTTACTAGAGGATCTATTGCATCAGGGCTGAGCATGTATTGTTAATAGCAAAGCGTTTTGCGGGGTGGAAGTAGCCTCGAGTCGACAAAGAGTTGGCCTGCTGAGATATTGTGAATAAAACAGTTCACCTGTTAGACATTAAGAACGGCACAAACCGGCCTGACTGTGCATCTCATTTTCAGACATCACACAGCAGCATAATGTGCTGTGAAATACAGCTAAAAGCAATTACATTTTTTTGCATCACTTCATGGTGTTTGTTAACTCAATGGATCCAAACCTTCTTTTTTTCAGTTAATGTGTCCTACAGCCCTGCCAGGTGACCTCGAGAGTCCCTGCATTAAGAGTCATGCTCCTCATTCCATTCACTTTAAAGTTAGTTTGCATTCATACCCATACTGTGTCAGACACATTTTTTTTTTTTTTTTTTTTTAAATCAAAAAATTTCTCTAAAGGTCTTACATTGTTAAAAATGATCTGATTAGGTTCTATTTATACATATAATAGCATAATATGTCCAATAATGCAAGGGAAAAACACATTATATGAATGCTTAATAACAAATTCTTAATAATTATCTTATTATACTCCTGATGACATTTATTATAACTTTATATGTCCAAATAAGAAAGACAAACACAATATTATAGGATGTCCAAAATAGATTTTTAAAAATGCCATACTATAGTATGTTCTTTTTGTCAAAAAAATTAAAGGGTTGTTCTCTAAAATGCATAAAAATGCTAAATATGGCCTCAATATCTTCTGTTGATACATATTAGAACTGTGTATGTGCAAATATGAAAGAAAAAGACAATATGTCAAAAAATTTGTAATAGATGGCACACTTTAAAAAAAGTAATATTTATTTATTTTTATATATGTATTAGACTGGTCACTTGATTAAAAAAAAAAATGGGATTAATCGCACGGTTGTCCATAGTAAACTCACGATTAATTGTGATTAATCGCATATTTTTAATTTTCTCTTAATCTACCTTAAATTTATATTATTTTCCATTTTTTATTAATCATATCAACATGGGAGTAGTTTTCAGCAGCCATTAACACAAAATGATGACCCTTGTGCATTGCATCAAACTGTCATGCACAAAATAAATTAAATCAGCAATGTATAACAATGAATAAAGTGTGCTTTAAACAGGGGGCACTGTAATACAAAACAGGTCAGGACCTCAGGACTCAAAAATTATTGTCGATAAATGGACGTTGACACCTA
>JAOWBC010000812.1:1720415-1735600 GCA_028566105.1 Hypoplectrus providencianus | reverse complement strand
TAATTCCATTCACTTTAAATTTTGTTTGCATTCATACCCATACTGTGTCAGACAAAGTTTTTTTTTTTTTTTTTTTTTTTACCATTAAGCAAACTATCTGAACTTTCATTAATTAGCCTTAACCGTTTATCCGAACTCCAGTCACATCCAGCAAATCCCAGCTGACTTTGGGTGAGAGGTGGGGTACACCTTGGACTGATCACCAGACTACTGAGTCAGCATGTTAACCTCTAGACAGGGGGAGGAAGCCAAAGGACAGAGCATGCAAACTCCGCACAGAAGAGCTGCAGTCAATTTAAATCTGCAACCCTGCTGCTGTGAGAAGAAAGAGCGTATCATTTTGACCACTGTAGCCCTCTGTTTACTTTTCACCTAACTTTATAACTGTTTTGCCTCACTTTTCAAAATTGACAAGACGTCCAAAGTAAAAAAAAAAAAAAAAAAAAAGAAACGGATACATCATTTGTCAGTACACCCATTATGACTCATTTGACCTCACATCAAAATCTTCATTGGCTCACAGTACCGCACAGCGTCCTAAAAATAGCAGTTTTAGTGAGGTTATGCTACAAAACATCTGATCTAGGTACAGGACAACAAATGTCCTGGTTAGGCACTTAAAGACAGGAAATAAATGTACGTAATGTAAAAAAAAAAAAAAGACATAAAAAGTAATTACATTTTCACACACTGGATGCAAACCACTTTTTCCGGTTGTTGTTGTACCTAACATTTTAGACATCTCTGCTTGCTAGTCTAAGAGTCTTTATGTATTGTAATTCTGGACTCAATTTTTCTTTTTGTTTTTAAGAGTTTCACAACTCGCCTGAATAAAGCAGAATTATCCCCTCTGATACTGCAGTATTTCTGTTTGTGAATCTGTGATTTAGTCCTGTGTGATCGTAATATTCTGTATGATTTTCAATTTTAGCTTCCTTGTGTTCTTGTTCCTGTGCTGCCAAACCGAAGCACAACAGACTGAATTAGTTACGCAGACAGCTTTAAAGAGATGACGGTTTCGCCGGAAGCCAGAATTAGAGGTCCTCAAAACGCCTTCAGAGCCAACATGATCGTCACAACAGATACAAAGACACATTTCCAATCAGGTTTGATAAGTAACCTGACAAATGACTATCAATATATCCACCTAAGACTGTAATCAAACTGAAATGCCCAACAGCTACCTATCAAGCCAGCCTATTGAACAACATAGTCAATGGCATTATACTCTTGTACCTGCATTATGCACGTATATTGAATTATATTATTAATTAAAATGATGTTCCTATTTTTTAACTTTTAAATGGGTCAAACTGACCCATTTTGAATTGAAAAGAAATTGTTATTTTTTCAGTATGAAAGAGCTTCTGCTTGGCGTAATAAGTGCAATCAATATATGATATTTAAATGGTTAATTATTTCACAAAATAAAAAAAAAAATAAAATTTGATGGGAAACTTTTTTTTTATGTCTTTCAATGTACATGAATAAAGAACACAACTGAACTACTTTATAAATTGGAATTGTGACTTTTTTTTTTTTTTTTTAAATTAAATCTCATTCTTTTTTGGTAATTTCTGGAATAATTCTATATTCTCTGGGTCAAATTGACCCAGCAACATTACTGCTGTGAACAAATACAGTCGGAGGATTAAATGGCAGGTGAAATACACATTTTCTGGTTCATCTTTTTTTTCTTTTTGGGTTTCTACCGAAACATATTTACATCTGCCTTACGTGTGCATTAAGTATACAGCTGGACTATCATCGTAGAATCAGCTGTGGTTTCTAGGCGATCTGTCATCTGGCACTTCTTGTACACTTTAAAATGGAACATTTCCCATCCTGTAGTTGATTAAAATGCAAAGGAAACTGTCAGCAGCTTTGTGATTCCATCTGACAAACAGTTCTGCCTGATCAGTGTACCTGCTGTGCCGCTCACTCGCTCCTTCTCTCAGCAGATTAACACCCATGTGCTGTGGCTCAGCCGGACAATTTTCACATCTGACTTGCTCGCGTCTGATTTCCAGGTTGTAATATTGTGTCTTTTTCCTCACAATGCTCCGGGGGGATGCTTCTCTGTATCCATGGGGGCGTTGTCTGTTGTCGACGTAGATTGCCCCTGGTCACTGAGTAGGAAGAGAGCCCATTACAGTATGACCCAGAAGGGTCATTTGGAGGGGGCAATCAATCTCCAGATGAATATGTCTGCTACCTTTCAAGGAGCGGAGCAAAGGACAGTGTCCAAGTGGTGCAGCAACATCAAGGATGCACTGGAAGAAAATCAGAATCCGGCTTATCTGGTCATTTATATGCAGCTTTAAAATTGTCTTTCTTTCTTGAGCAAGTAACAAGTAACAAGAAAGATGTTTCAAATCAATGTTGCTTATTTGATAAAGTGCCTGAAACAAATCAAAATGTAAGAAAAATGAACTGTTATGATAATACTACTATTATTACTACTACTACTCAAGATGGTGATGATTATAATAACGATGCAAATATTAACTTATATAATATTAATAATAAGATGAATAAGAATAATGACCATGTATATGTAATGTGGTGCGCATAACCTAAATAAAAATAAGTGGAAAAATACACAAAAACACAAATATATAGAAGAGAGAAGATACAGTAGGACAATAAAACTGTAAAAACATGACTTTTTTTTTCTCTTTCCTGATAAATATTCCTTGTCCATTCGCCTGCAGCCTGTTATGATTCTGTGTTTCTTTCTTCTTGTATTATTTTCCCTTGAATTTGTCCAGCTCTTGTTCTGCTGCACTGTTTTTGTGTTTTGTGGTCCGTTGCCTTTTGTCTTCTGCTCTTGCTTGCATGTGTCCTTCAAAGCACTTTGTAAAAGCTGGCTAAAAGGTGCAATGTACAAGTAATGATCATTATTATAATAACTGAATATAGAGTACTGTTAACATGTTGCTGGAAATAATAGTAAAACGCTGTCAAAATTGCATCAGAAATAGGCAGTAAAATTCTGAATTACTTAGCACTTTTAATAAACATAAGTCAAGGAACAGTACAATTATTTTCCTTTTAGTGTAACAACATAAAATTGTAATTTAAAAGGTAAAAGGAACAAGGTAATTTAAAAGGTAATAAGGTCAAAGGAACACAAACAAGAGTTTCTTTTTAGATCCATTATTTTACTTTTAGATTAAAAAAAAAAAAATGTTTTACCATAAATTAATCAGATTTTTGTACTGTGTATGACTAAGACGTTATCAACAAATAAATACTTTCTTGGTGTAAAGCAGTGATGGCTGTGAAAACAGGATGTATTTGAGACAATGCATCCCCTTGATAATCCTATCTGACCCATGATCGTCTGCACCAAATGGATCGGTATTCCATCCAATAGATGTTGACACCGCTCTGCTCCAACGTGTTGCCGGCACATCCGCCAATACCGCCATCCCTGGAGTGACACCGTTCCTGTGGCGAAAAACTTTCCCATGATCCCAGAGATGATGAAAAAGCACCTGCTGATAACTGACACAATTGCCTGCATGTGTGTGTGTGTGTGTGTGTGTGTGTGGGCCCAACTGTAAGCAGGGCTGGCAAGAGGTAGATTGATTAGCGATGAGGTCATAATTGCTGACTGAATCACGTCCATAGTTAATCAATCTTTGGCTGAAGGATGAATGCGTTGGGTGAAAAAGGACAATACTTCATGAGGTGATGCACGGCTGATAAAGGACATATTCATTCATCACGGGTGGCTTTACTTGATGGATACGCGGGCGTCAATGGTGGGCCTATCCATCAATCAGGAGAGAAGGGAGGTCAGCTTTGAAGATCAAAGTCAAGCACCCAACTAGACCATATGGGAGCTCCTCAGAGGTACAGTATAGACCTAATCGGTTTTCAAAGGGATGTAAGGGTATAATTACCTGCTTTAGTCCACCTTGAAGTATCCATTTTGTCTCATAATCTGCAGGTTAACTAGACGTGGGAATAGGTTAGGCGTTGCTTTCTCGTGTTAACTTTCCAGTTTTTCCTGCAGCTTTCACCTTCAAATGTATCCATACCATAAATGGTGCATTGTTCATTGTTAATGAGTGAGAGTCCTATCATATACTGCACATTTAAGTCGTTCTATTTTCTTTGGACCCTAAAAAAAAAACCCCACCTAACCTCCAGAGTGGCACCTACTCCTCACGTGTGGAAATTCTTTTCATTTTAATGTTGTTTCTGACATTCCTTTTCTGGGTTCACAATGAAATACACTGAACCTCCCGAATTATGAATCTCTGAGCAACCCTTTGATGTCAGCTCCTTTTGAACCAAATTCAATAACCATAATAAAGATGAAGGGAACAGAAGCAATTTTTCACTGTGCTTCTTGTTATCCAAAGCACTGTACTGCCTACCGCGCCGCATACCGCCCCACTCCCCCGCAGAGACTTGCTAAAATGCCCAAAAGCAAATATTATTTTGTGCAGATGGCAAGCCATTTCCACAGCCGCCATAGCTGCAGAAGGTATACATTAGCCTGACGTCACCGTCCAAAGTGCCCCATCCGTCTCCTCCTCTCTAATGCTTAACAAGCCTGCTCCCATTGCATTTCCCTGCCACTATCCTCCCCTCCTTGGTGTTTTAAATAGAGAATTGAACACCACTCATGCATTGCCAGTCACATTGCAGCTCCTGATTACATTAAAGAATCCCTTCAAGCAAATGTGCGAGCATTCGGAGTACATGAATCCGCTCGTGGGGCCGGACCGAAGAGAAGACTTTTTATATTTACAATTTCGCCTCGGGCCAATTCAGCCTGACAGGGGTGCTACTTTGATGTCGCAGCATTTTTTTCAATTATATCAAAGTCACATGAGATTATTTAATTGCACAATTATTAACAAAATTATCTTTAATGTACCCATGCTTTTGGTGTAATGAATGAATTCAGTGGAGCCTAAGTGCTTAACCTAAGATGGAGAACAGATACGGATCCCTGCTCTCCCTCTTGCCCATATAATCAAATTACTTCATAACCTGAGAATAGAATTAATTAAAGTCATACGCGGTTGAATATCTGGGTTTAATAAAAGTTAATGGAAACTTTCGGTTCATCACCACGAGCATTGCGAGGTATCAGTTCCTCCAAGTAAAGTGGGTGCAGCTGGGGGAAAACGGCAGCAAGGTGAATTCTTCCAATCTGCACCGACTGCAATGCAGAAAAAAAAAGACTTATGGAGATGAAATATCAATATCTACCTCCGTCATTCAAAGCGTAGAATACAAATATACATTGGAACGTATCGTCTTATTTCCGTGCTTTCATTACATGAACTAAAACCCGGACTAATTCAATCAATAAAGTTGAGAGTGAGCAGTGTGTAAAGCACTAAGTAAAGTTTGCATTGGATATTACAATATGAACTAGATAAATACAGCGCTGGAGTGTTCATTAACATCAGAATCTAAGTGGAAACACATCATATCTCCCTCTCCTCTGTCCTATTTGCATTGACATCTTATTGCCCACCGATCACAAGCCAACTCTTCTATTGCTTTTATAAGAGGGTGCAAACAAATGATCGTCTGATTGCTCATAATAATGCACATGCTTTAATGTGTCTGCTTTCCTCCATGTCTAATCCAGCTGCTTATTGAGAGTAATTACACATCAAACCTGGCATTGTAATCATCCCCTCTTGTAATTTCAACTCTCGCCGTCTCTGCTCTCATAAATGTCACACGGGAGAAATTAAGCGTTCGGGGGAAGCTTGCAAGATGTAACGTAGGATTCAAAAGGTGCATCCTTGTTGGGATGCACCTTTTGGGATAAAAAATCGGGAGGGAATAAAATTGTGTTTGTACACAGAAGCAGTGAGTGTGGAGGGAATAACTAATTATCATGTCCAGCTATAACTCTGGTCAATGGTCAATAACCTGGGAATTTGTTGGAAGAGAAAAGTTAGACAGAACTTGAAATACATTCAGTGTTTTTACCTACAAGCCTTATGTAACCTGCTATTTTTAATCTTAACCAAGTTGTTTTTAACTACAAATACTGGTAAAACATTCAGTAACTACAACTTTAAATTGAACAAACTCTTTCCTAGTCCTACATACATGCCAGAAGAGGTGAATGGCTCTATACTGATTCTGACTACTGTACTCAGTGTTGTCAAACAGTTGCAGGTTTAGGCAGCAATACCTGGTTAGGTTTGAGGAAGATCAGGATCCAGTTTAAAGGAAACAAAATGTTGACTTTTGTCCAGGAGAGCAGAGTTTGTGTCCTGTGTGAAAACAAAAGTTTGAAGTAATGAATTTAAGGTAACTTTTTTGTAATGTGTTACTTCCCCTTGTAACTACTTGTGTATGTAAAATAAAGTTTATGCTTTATTAAATATATAGAATGCTATATATTATTTTTTTTTCCTTCTTTTTTTACGAATTGGAAATACAATCACTGAAATTCATAAATTAACATTTAACATATGGGTATAATAAGCTGTCTGCACAGCTGACCTATTCAGCCTTTGCCATTCTGATCAGGACTGAACTGATAATATTGACAATCTTGAACTCATCACAAAGAGAAACTAGAAAATTTAAGTTTGAAACGATTGAAAAGCACCTGTACATGGGTCTAGGTATTGCTCATTGCCCATATTGGACATTTTTGTGAAATTGCATGCTCTAGCTCAAACGCTGTCTATAAATCTGACTATGAAAATCATTTGCATTAAATACTGTCTAAGCTGTCAGTGTTGCATTATTAGCTGCACTGAAATAAGATCAATACCGTGTTGGAAAGATCAGGAAACATATAACATATAAAAAGTGACCAAGCTTTCTAAAGCAACTGGTGATTTTTTTTTCTTTTTCAGACTAAATACTTTTTTTTATTGAGATAAATGAATTCTCCACATGAATTTCATTTCTCAAAGTTTGGAAAAGGTTCAGAAACTAGGTCATGATTACATTTGTGCAAACTTATAAAAATCTGGCTGGGATTTGTTCGTTGACAGTGTGTGTGTGAAGGAAACTGCAAAGTAATTCCCACTCAACACAACCACTGCCTTCTCATCTTACAATCACTTGCAATTGCTTTTATTGACTCCATGTTACATCCACTGAGATGATGCCATACGCACTTGAAATATGAGGCTTTAATTGCGATCATTTCGAGCGTGACTAAAATCTGCCCCAGTTTCCTGTCTTGTCTTTGGTCCAAGACTTTAAAGATATCAAATAACCTGGACTCCCCTATACTTTGTCTGCTCCTTTATGAGGATGTCATTGTCAGCAGCACCCATTTACCCTTGCAGAGTTGTTTTGTATTCTGCACATGGTAATGAATATATTGATTTACATTTTAGGCCCCAGCCAGAAGTCGCGGATGGTGATGACAATATTTCTGCAGGCAATAAGGTGAGGAGATTAAAAATGGTTCCCAGAGAGTATGGATGAGCAAGAGAGGAGGTATAAAAAAAAACTAAAAAAAAACCGAGTGAGTCACGGTCCAGTGTGTGCTTAGTTTATGCTCTGATGAAAACAGGTTGCATCAGGATAAAGCATTCAAAAACATTGCACATCTTTCCCCTAAGTTCTGTTTGAAACCAAAAATTAAAAATGTGTGTTTTCCCTTGCAATAAGTCTCCCAGATCTTTGCTTTCTCACAACACAGCAGTTATAGAATCACCAGCCATGCTTCAGAGTTTTCCATGTGACCCAATGTGATCAGGACTTTCAAGGTCACAGTAATAATCTTATGTAAATTCTGTTTCATGGTGGATTTCCTCCTTTAATATTGTGTAACAATGCAGGTTGGATCTAGACTGGCGACTGTGTGCTCAGTAAAGCAATAACTCTATTTAAATAATGCAGATATATGGAATGCCATTTTTAATGTATGATATGAATACATTTGACAATAGGCTCATATGAGCTTATCTCATGCGGGCTGAAAATGGCAATATTTAGGACTGCCCTGTCCCCATTTCCACTACTCCTCACTGCAGAGCTGTGCTGAAATGATTGCCCGTGTCTCTTTCACACTTATTTGCCCTATTATTTCAAATTGCACCCAGATACTCAGATTCTCAGCAGTCGGCCTTCTATTGTCGCTGCCTGATTAGATGAATGTTCATCGGGATTGCTTTATTGAGACAAAGAGAGGAAGAAATCTAATTCAAGTACATATGAAAGAAGTTAAAATCTAAGGAACAGGTTTTGTTGAAATGTCACCATGTGTTGCTTCTACGGTCAGGATCATACTGGAGTTTTTCCACTTTTTTTTTTTTTTTTGTACCCTTTTTTCTGCACAGCTTCACTGTGTGATTAGGTTTTCAAAGCGGCTCTGAGTACATGTTACAAAGTCTATATTTAATGTGCAAGGGAAAGCATCATAAATCTCGAAAGCACTCATCAGTTTTGTCCAATGGCAGTCTAAATCACTCAGAGGATGAAAAAGCTGACACTTCTCCCTTTGGTCGGGTGCAGAACGAGAGCTATCTAGCTTTAGATTCTTGTGACTTTTGGCTCATTTTTCAAGCTGCGACTTCTGCTTCCAGACTGTGAGCAAGGGAAATATTTAACCGTTCACAGCCCTGGTACAATGCTTTATGTTTGGATTCATGTACAAACACTACACTGAAAAGAAAAAAAAAAAAAAAAAAAAGGTTTGCAACTGCAGCACATTTAAAAGTCTTAATTTAAAAGTTGTGCACGCCACTCAAAAAAGGTAAAATAAGGTCACCAAAGAATGATGTTTTTGCATGCTAATTACCTGCATAATTTTCTTTGTTTTTTAAACTTATTTGAGTCTTAAGAAGAACGCTGATTGCCTGATTTGCTGATAAGGAGAGTGCAATGTAAAGCATTTGGGATTATACTCAGGGCGCGGGTATGTCTGATGAAGCCAAATATGAATGAAGGAGTAGATTTCTTAATGCATAACTGTTTCCCAGTTCATGTAAACTTTGCTCCTTAGATATCCGTCCTTAATCCATATTCAGCGCTGCTCTCTATTGATTGGGTGTGTTCCAGATAAGAGGGGATGCTGAATTGCCCAGAGATAATACATTCTATGGATCACAGGAATGCAAATCAAATCAGATACACATGCAAATGTGTGCCAAAGTCATCTTAAAGCAAAAGTATGTTATTTATTCAAATTATTTTCCTTTTTTTTTTAAATTTCAAGTCAGCATCTATGTGATTAGCATTTCCAGCTCATTTTTTCTGTGATATACAGAGCGTATGAACCCTTTTAGAAAATAATTAATGGCCTAATGTTTTCCAGGGTCCAATTACTGACTTGCTTTCTCCTCAAAATACATAATCAGAAAGTGTGACGCAAAGTCCCAAACTCCTTTATCACCACTGTACTCAGTCGGCAGAGAGCAAGTGCTGAATCATTAGACTGCTTGTCTCGACTTCCTTCTCCATCTGACTTTCTAGTCTGATATAGGTCCCAATAAAATGCTCCTATATCTCTAGACACTTGTTAAATTGTTGGTCTAATATCAGTTATTCATCATTAAGTTTATAAGACTGTCTTTGCCTAGAAGTAGATAAAACTACAACACACTTTAGCCTCACAGCCTAGTTTAAACCCTTAATGTGCAAAGAACTGACCAGATTTATTTTTATTTATTTATTTTTTTCATTAATTGTAATGACTTGTAAGGAGTCACGTGTGTTACCATCTTTAATTCTGTCTTTGTTTCCTTCTAGTTCAGTATTGCAGAAAATGTGCTTAACTGATATTCATCTTGCAAAAACAGCTCTTAATAAGGTTAAGTGTTTGTTTTTTTTTGCTCCTTATTGAGGTTTTGTGCCAAATTCAGTACATTCAAGGGTACAAGCAAAGCAAGACTGTTTCTCCTCATGATATACATGTTTTTGTCTGCACCATTGGTCCAGACTGTGTCTCCACTCGAAATATAGCCTTTGCCTCAAAATACACAGTTTTTCAAATACCATGCAAGGACAAAACGGTTTTTAGTCCTGCTCTGACATCAAGCCTGCTCTCTCCTCCTTTGTGTGATGGACTGGTAATTCTTCTCGTAAGAGTATTCATTGAGTATTTCAACGTAAGCCATCAAGGTCTCATGAGCTTTCATTGTTTAAGAGTCAAGATCAATATTTTCTCCATAACGCTACGCAGTACTCATTCACATCTAATCAATCAGTACCTAATGTTGGTTCTTGAGAGCACATTTGGTTCAGAGAATAATTGCTTTTTTTTTTCAGCACAAAGGCTAAAGATTGGGGGAACACACTGAAAGTTCTGTGCAAAATTTCTTGTAAAATCTCAAGCATAAACGACAGAATAGACAGTTTTTCAAAACCACCCATAACAAGACACATGAGTGTTTTGCAGCTCGCCGAGAGTTCTAATAGTAGCACACACTTCATTTTGTATTCACTTAAAGTTCATGGTTGTAAAAAAGAAAAGCTGCAGATTATGTGTATTTAAAGTTACAAAACCACTGACCTAGGTTTAGAACAAAAGACTTCCTGGTTAGGTGTTACAAAAGACAGTTTTAAACAATAAGTAAATGTATGTAAATACCCATTGTCTGTAAGTTATGTAAAAAAAAAAAATGTAAGTTGGGTAAAGTTGGCCAACATTTCTTTCCGAAAGTCAAAGAAATAGTTGGAGGATGTCTAGAATTAATAACACTTTCTGGCACATCAAGATTAAAGGATATTTTTGTTATCTTCCAATATAGCAAGAATACAGCTACCTTGCATGGTAAATGTTTACGCAACCACATGATGGTATGAATATACTTTTGCCCCCCTTATCATTCATTGAGTTAAATTGTAATATAGTGCATCCATTCTTTTTTTGTATTTGTGTTTGTCTTTGAAAGAAAATCTTTAATTCACATTTTCACTACAGATCTTAACATTAGCACTGTTCCTTTTGTATCTTTTCTGTTTAAGTGAGTCTCATCACCAAAGCACAGAGAAACTGCTGCTTCCAGTAAAAATATTTCATTTGAAGTCCTTTTCACCATGAAATCTTTATGAAACATTATGTAAAATCTTTATAAATGTGGCATACATTTACCATGTTGTTGATATGAATATGTCAGGGGCTTTCATTATTAACTCTATCACTATCCCTGCTGTATTCTGCCTCTCAGAAAATATCTTTAGCCCCACTCCCTCTGCATCTGTTTTGAATATGTTTTTTCAATTAATTCTAATGTGTATGTTCTTACCTGGGTAATATAAATCAGAGGACAAACAAGCAAACCCACTAATGCAACACACTCATCACTCAAATCACCCACTGGGCTTCTGAGCTGTCAATTACCTTACTCCAGCAAGCATGCTTTGCATACTGACGCCAACAGTGGACCAAGCCAGTTCATTAATTGATCCTTAGTATTCCCTTATGAGCACAAAGACTCAATAGGACGTCTTTTGTGTGCCCTCCGTTGAGAATTTCCTTACATATCCCATAATCTGAGTGTTCATCTCTGTTGTTCAGTCGGTAAAAAAAACACAGTACTCAATGTGTGGTCCTAATGAGAGGGAAATTGGTCTGTGTATCTGGAAACAAATTGGTACCTTCTGCTGTTCCAATTGATCTAGACATTGCATTAACATACCTGAGGCCGAATACTTGTTTTCTGTTCAGTGCCAAATTGAACCTTCCATAATTATAGTTTACCCCTGAGTAAGAATATCACCTGAAAGGAGACTCTTGTTTTCAGAATGGACCTCTGATTGCAACTTTCATTATTTGGACTTAATGCAGAGACTCCTCCTGGACTCTTTTAGATGCTGTGAAGCATTGTGTTTGTCAGGGTCGTTCTGTGCCCTGCTCCCCCCCACTCCCCCGTCCCTACATTTGCACAAGAAGTCTGGAAGCCTGCAGGCCTTGAAGTCAACACAGTTTTTTTTTTTCTTCTTCTCCTTTTTTTTTTCCTAAATTGCTCACTGCTATGCTCTGAGAACAAGCTCCCTGTCATTAGTTTGCCCCTCAAATCTCCAGCACTGGCTAAGATGAAGGAGATCTGTCTTTGTTGAGCACAGTCCAGCACACTGCAAGGCTCTACTGCAGTTTGAGTTTTCCCCGGAGAGATGGTGCAGGATGGATGTGCAACTCACTGATGAGCACTTGTCCAACATGTCAGAAAGTTAGAAGTTGAACAGCTCACACATCAACTCTTATCTGTTTATCACAGATGGATTAAAAATATATATAGATTACGGTCCTTATATCAGACTGGCCTCCCCTCAAAAACGACAATATAGGTTACTTGCACATGCAGCTAAATATGACTCGATTGGGACTACATGAAACAACCGGCAGACATTCACCCAGGAGAATGGGGTTCATGTCCCATGTGGAATCAAAAGTAGACAACTTTTTATGTAACTTACAGTCATCATGTGACCGCCATAAATTTCCAAAACAGCAAATTACAGCATCTGGTTGAGGAAGCTAGCAGAATGACAAAGACATATATATTTACTCCATAACATTGTCATGACCTACGTTACTTCATGTGTGTGGCTACAAAGTCTTTTTTCTTAGTGTGGTCCAGGGTTGTAGAAATCATGTGATAGAGGCATGCACAGTGCCTCAGCAGCCCAGCAGTCAGCAGTGTGCTGTGTGCATGTGGTTAAAGCTTAGCATGGGTATTCACTTGCATGAAATCTGGCTGAAAACCAGCCTTTTTGACAACCACAAACTATGAACTGCAACATTGTAATTTGACAATGCTCAAATGTGTAGTTATGGGTGGTAATGACAAATAGTCTATTCTGTCATTTAGGTTTGAGATCTTGTTTGTAATCCTGTTTTAAATGATACATTACCAATTTTGGTGCCAATTTACAGAGTCAACTCATTAAGGAATACATCTATTTCATCATTAATTATGCTGTTTAAAATTGATTTAAAAAAATCAGTGTCCCATCTGGATTCTTGTGAGATTCCACTATCCTGTTATTTGTACACGTGTAGAAACTGCAAAGGCAGACATGTGTTGCTACTGCTATATAGATATCAAGCAAAAAGAAGAAAAAAGGGGTTAGGTCTGAATGCAAGACAATTTTTGGCCATAAGACATCTATGTAGGCAAGTCCCAGACATCTCAAAGATCCACTTGAGCTGGCATTGTGCACACTGATGATATTCCCTGCAGAAAACAACTGACCAATTAGATTGCATTAATAAATGACTCTCTGAATGGGAAAGCAGAAAGCACAAGGTGTTGTAAGTCACCTTTCAGATAAAGCAACTATTGAATCAGCATATTTCTTTGATAGATGTAAAAAACATGAACAAACAAAGAAAAAAAGAAACATTAACTGTCAACTGAAAATATCTCAAATCAGGATTTATAGGACACTTGGTTGAGGCAAAACAAAACAAAATACCCCCTTTCCCAATAGGAAATCAGTTAACATGAACACAATGTCAGCCTGAATGAATGAAGTGAAACAAAATGGCAATTTAGTCTGGTTATCGCGGTTGTGTATATCTACATCTATCAAATATTAAAGTAGCAAGCCGTCTTTGAAATAAATTATGTCCATATAGTATTTATGATAGAATGGTCGTTCTACAAGATGCACACAGAAATTCACTGTGTAGAACAAATGTTCTTCTCTATCTCACAAAGTAAAATATGATTTTAAATAAATATCACACACAAACCCCTCATGGTTTGGAATACTGGAACACTTTAATTTATCTGCTTCTGTGCTTACTGCCAGTTCTTGTCAAGATGTTTTTTTTTTCTCCTTCCTTTCTAACTAGGCTTCCATTTCATGCAAGAGAAAAAGATTAATGGAACTCTTAATTCCTTGGTACAATCATGAAACAAAACTGAAGATGAGTTTCTCTCTCAAGATGATTTCATCTCAGCTGTAATATTGCTTTTTCTTCTTCTTAGCTGGACACAAGAACAATTCTACCTTACAACTTTGATCAGGAAAAAAGTGTCCACAACCAGCGCAGATGGGATGAGATTGTGTTCAATAGAATTTCAGAAGTAGTTAAAAATGACTCGGGCTCAAAACTGGAGTGAGGTGTCCGTGTGGCAAAAACAAATCGATCGACAGAGCAGATGAATCCAATTCCGGCTCATCAGATGAATCCTCCAGGATAGCTGAGCGCTCCCCAACACTGCCCACCCATTACTACTCAATCCCTACTAAATCCCAACACAAAGCCGCCATATCCTTCAAAGCAACCGGGCCACACACACGGATTGGAAAGAACCAGTGCTGTAGCGCTTCCTGCACCACATAGGTTGGATATATCATTCTGGGATTGTGTGAAATTCACTGATATCATGTTTTGATGTCAAATTGGTTTTAGTGATGATGAAAGGGAAAGCTGACTCCATGTTTTCCTTTGAAGTAGCTTGTTGATCAGTGTTAATAGCATCCATCCTTGGATGGAACCTTGGTGCATGCAGCACCCAGCACATAACAAGAATGCTGGAATTAAAATAACTAGTTATCATATGCCATCAGGGCTGCGAGGCTATTTACATGCAGTGGATTGCTTTGTGATCATTTACAATGCCGTAGCTGAGAGGTCCACTCCATACATAAAGAAAATGATATTAGCTTTGAATGTAGACGTTGGATAAAATAAATGAAATCATTATAATAATAATGCACTGCCATGAAAGAAAGATAAATAGGCTTACCATTTGGTTAATGAACTTATTTTCCAACACTGCAGCCCACACAACTATTTACAAAAGGTCTTTTTTTTAACCCTTACACGGCCCACATGGACATGTCCAGTCCATTGGTTGGTGGACTGGCTTAAGGCCTCACAATTGCATTTTGGTTTGCATCATCATGGTTTTGTTCATTTTTTCTTTTTTTTTTTTTTTTTGGTGGGGGGGGTTGTTTTGTTTTTTATTTATTTGCAAACAGTACATAAGCCGAACTGATTAGTCAATGGATTTTCTCCCAGCTCATCAGCAATGATCAGCCTACTTTATACAATAGCATCTGACCATCAGGATTATAAGAATATATATATATAAATCTATCATAATAATAATAACAATCATTATGATAATAATAATAATAATAATAATAATAATTATTATTATTATTATTATTATCATCATGATTATTATTATTATTATTATTATTATTACAATTTTTATGTGAGCAATCAATTCAGTTGACCTTAAATTGCCAGAAAGACCATGAAG
>JAOWBC010000812.1:1655936-1669352 GCA_028566105.1 Hypoplectrus providencianus | reverse complement strand
CCCCCCCCGCGTAAAAAGCAATGCACACGTTTTTACTGCGGGAAATATATCTTACAATAAATATGGATTTGCAATGATGCCCTCCTGTATAATTTTTCAGCTCGGCACTGAAATGTGAGTACTACTGTGTCAAACATAAACTTGCTTGCTTGTGCAACACAATCCATCCTCTTGTCATGCTGCACTACATCCCTGCATCCATCATATTCTATAATGCACACAAGGTCATTCGGTAATGAAGGGATCTTTTAACTGCTAAAATCTTCCGGACTGCAGAAGCACAGGCTTGTAAAGTTTTTGCTTGTAAGTGTGCGTGTGTGTGCATCAATAAGATGTGTGCATACTGTATGTGTTTTTGTGTGCTCGGTTGTACCTTTTATGCTGCCAGAGACGGAGCATTTTCATTCCGCTCAGAGAGCAAAAAGCCTAGGGGAAATCAAAGTAAGCATTTCCTCCATTCTAAAGCACCACCTTTAATAGGTACAACGCCACCCAAGCATTCAGCCCTGTCCTTTGGACTGTGAACACATATCATGGCCAAAACTGCCAATCGGTTTCAAAAGATATTTTTTTGTAAAAACGTCCTTTATTCATCCTGCTCATTCAAATTAAAACAGAAAAGGGAAAAATTTTGTTTTTTTCTTGGAAAAAAACCCCCCCAAAAAAAACATATATAATAGGTATGTACCTCTTCACTGCTTTTATCATTAAGGTATAAAGTGTCTGTTCTTTTACTCACCGCAGTGTTAATTACAAAAACAAAAGGCCTTTACTAGCTCTTGTCAGAGGTGGATGTCTCATGAATCATTATATACATTATGTGCTAAGTGAGTAAAACCTAGCAGAGCAGTTAAGTAGCAACTTGATTTACTACAGTACCTTTAAGGACAGGTTACCCAACTTTAAAAAATGAACAGACCCACTCGCTACACTCATTGCACTCCCGTGTCCCGGGGGAACTGTGCATGGTGTGTCGTTTTGTAAAAGAGCACATTAATAAGGGAAGAGCTTGTTCCTTCATGTCGTTTAAGTGTTTCTGGAGGGCATCCGCCATGTCCTCCACGCTCTTTGGGGTTGGAGGTAGGGATGGTGATGGGATATGTCCCATTTCTTAATGGATACTCCACACATCAGGATTCCCCTCAAGGGTTGTACGTGTTTTCTTTTTTTCCCCCTTAATCTTAGCTGATGTTGTTGTACATAGTTGTACCTTGCAGGATTAAATGAACATTTAACGATTGGGGCGAATTTTTTGGAGTGTGCAAATTTAAAGATTCATGAATTACTATTAATCATATCAGTTTAAAGGTGGAATTCCAATGTTTTTCACCCTTATGGAGCTGCACCCTTTTATGCTGCTGTGGATATTGATAATTTTTCTATCTTGTCAGTTTTGTCATCATCATAAGTGGTATTTTTGCATAGTTGGTAGGAAAACTGATGACTGAAGATAAATCGTATTACTGTACAAACACAGCTGCTGGTCATGCTAGCATCTCTGGAAGGATTTTTCCAAAGCAAAGTACAGTACAAGCAAAGAACAGGATCTAATTAAAAAGACAACAGGATAAGTCAGGGAATCACCACAAGATCACAAGTATTTAGGCTTGATCCTTTGGCCATGGAACATATCTGTACTAAATTCATTGCCTATCCATCCCATAGTTGTTGAGATATTGCAGTGTGAACCAGTGAGGAACCAACAGCTTGGTTCAATGACCACCATTACACCAGTAGTACAGCAGTAAGCCCTGGAATAGTTTGGTTCAGAGAAAGATTGTGGTAGTGGGGCTCTTTTGTCATCAAGTTGTTGCATTACAGGTGGCCCCACTACTTTTAGCCATGATCATATTTCTCAGTTCCCACACAAACATTTTCTCTCTGAAAGTTAATGCCAACCTTTTCGTGCAATGGTTCTATTTGAACAAAAACAACAACCCAAACAACTGTTGACATATACTCCACCATGCTTTTTGCTGGCTATTGCTGAAACCAAAATGGGTATTTTCTGTGATCAGTTTTTCTCATCCTGCATTTTTTGCTGATAAATTGTCTGATAATAGTGAGATTTAAATCAACAAAGCCAGAATTTGCTGTACGATTAGCCTAACTGCATGCTACACCAATGCAAATCCAGTGAGCAGGGGTTCAACATAGTTGCCTTGTCTTTAGCACAAGTAAAAGCTATTTCTTCTCTTGGTTTCATTGAGGTTAATAGTGTCCAGACACAGCAGCCATTAAATTAATTAAAACAAAAATAGAGTTCCCACATAACAGAGATGGATGGGGCTCTAGCTAAGATATTTACAGGTAACTTAATTACATTCACCAAATAAAACACATCTAGGTCACAAAGAGGAGAATTCTAAATAGGCAATTAAGCCAGTGGTAAGAGCCTTAATAAGGCAAGCAAAGTACATAAAATGAGGGGAAGTAAGTGAGTGTCAGTGCAAACGACTTTGCCTAACACTATTCATCATGGGACTAAGTGGTAAGATGGTGTCGGGCTTCTAAATTCTAACAGCATTAATCCCAGATAGCAGGGCTCATACCAGCCAGTATCAATAATGGCAATAATAACTCATCCATCTGGAAGTCATCCAAACCCTGACTGGTTAATTATGCTTCCCTCATGAATATGCCTTCCGGTTTTTAACGGTAGGAGAAGAAGAAGAACATGGCAGGGGGATAGAAAGAGATGAAGAGAGGGGACAATGGAGCACTTTCACATCTAAATAGCTTTTGTTAGCCAGTTCAGAGGCATCTGCCTGTCATGTGCTCTTGATCATAGTGACATCAGCTCCGGGGACCGTGCCTCTTCCCAGCTGGTGGACGTCAGGGGACCTTGAGCATCTGCAAACATGACAAGAAGTCATTTATTAGACAGCAACCTTGACCAGCTTATTGTCCCCAAACTTGAAATTGTCATTTCTGAAAGGAATATGGTTTGATCTCATTGGTTTGACATGAATAGATTTCATGGTAGGTGAAGGACAGAGTAAGGCCTGATGGTCTCTATTACAGGGTTCACTGCAAACGTGCAAGCTGCACATTTCAATAGTAATGGACAATTGAGCCGGTGAGAAGGAACAGAACTTTTCTTATCATAGAGAAGTGTTCATGTGGCCACTGTCAAGTGGTGGATAGTAACTAAATACCTTTACTCAAGTACAATTTTGCTATATTTGTATTTTTTTTTTCTGTTTAATTCTATTTTAATTTTACCTCAATACATTTAAAGGGTTAATATTGACCTATACAGCTAGATTTACCTTCCATGTATAGGTACCTAGGATTTGATAGAAAACTTGAAGTTTTGACATTCTATGCACTTTTCGAGATTAAACTATCCAACAATGGATAAAATCAGTGCTTCACTTCCTTCCTTCCATCCTTATGGGTGGTATTGGCATTTCTGGTTCCATATTTAATATATAATAATGTTTTTAAATGGACTGGTCTGTCAAAGAACTGCTTTACTTTTTAACATGTCAGTACATTCTGCCTTTAATTTTCCTTTGCCTTTCCTTTGGTAAAACCATGACTGCAGAACTTTTACTTTCCAGCTTTATTTTAAATGTTACCTAGTAAAACATATAGGTCTACTTTCACCACTGACACTGCCCGGAAACTGACCTCAACCTGTGAACTTAGAAATATCTCCTCACCAGTGTAAAATGTCAAAACCACAACTGACATTCACATAAAGCATGGCCGTTTCTTCTTCTTTTGCAGACATAAGCCCAGCTGGCAGAACCTGGCTCACCTCCACAAGAAGTTTTTCCTTGAGAAAACTTACTACCCTAACCCAATTCTATCCTTTAAGATGAGTATCCCCTTACCTTAATCCCCTGTTGGAATAGTAAAAGGTTTTTGTTCCAGAAGTTTGATCCCTGAGGATTGAATCCTTAAATTTTGTCCCAAGCACAGACTAATTTAGAAGACACACTTCCCCTTTTTATTCAAACAAACCCACAAGCTAACTGAATGATGTGAGGTATTAAAGGAGGAGGACAACTTCTTTAGCAATTTAAAAATACCTTTACATGCTTTTAGGTTTCACAACAACTTTAAAACATTGGCTCTTTTCTGCTTGACCTGCCCCTTTGTGCTTTACTTATGATCTATTAGTTTCTCTATGACTGATACGCCCGTTGTTTCGGTTGGTGGAACAATGATAACCGCAGAGCTGCACTACAACTAACCTTTTGTAAAGGTCAGGTAAAATAATGAAAGAGGTTCAACCATGACTTAATGGAAATGGCTATAAGGATCATGTTGGCGAGGTGCAAGAATGGCGTCATTAACCCCTGCCTCTATCTTATGCTGCCTCTCTTGCAGTATTCTTAGCACTTGGCAGAGATGTTGGCTCACTTGGCCCCATTAATCAGGTTGTTCGTTGCTTCTCTTTTTTTTTTTTTTCCTCTAAAACTATAATATGTGGAACAAATTCAGCACATTCTCTTTGCAAATGTGTTGTGTTCAATCAGTAATGTAAGACACATGGCGGTATTGATGTCCACGTAATGATTTGTTGCTGCTGGCAACCTGATGGTACCCGGGGAGGGTGAAAAGACATTTTCACACAAGTTCCTGCCTTTGAGTGCTCGTATGAAACCAAGGGAGTTTATCACCTGCCTCAAAAACCAGCATTTGTGTAATTTAAATAATTAATTTACAATGCCATTATTAAGCACAATTAACTAAAACAATTTGGTTTCACCAGTTACTTTTCCCCGGATCCTGAGAAAAAAAAAAAAAAAAAAAAGAAAAGAAATCTCACATATGCAAACTACAAGGTCAGTCTCTCCAGCTGGAGTATGTCAGCATTATCTGGGATATCTCGTAATTATTGGCACTGCCCATGCTTGGCCATCATTATCCTCTTCTAATTCAATTATGTTGACACATTTGGATGACACTGTTGTATGACTGGGAGACTTGTGAAGGAGACTGTGATTTTAACACTTGTTGGAAGCTGTAATTGCATTGACACACCACACAATGAAAGGTCATTCAGTGCTGAGATCAAACATTTGACAACTGTAGTTCTAAGCTAATTCATGTGATGACATGTGAGCTCAGCCGCTACCAGTGGTTATACTCATATATTGGATCAACGTTATTGGTTTATTCTTGCTCTTTAGTGGAACTGTACATCTTTAAGAAGTAAAATGGCATAACTGGCCTTGCATTTCTAATAGAAAGCAATGTTTGAAATCCTTACAGAGCTGTTAAAGAAACTGTAAAGATGAGTCATTTTGCAGCATAATGCTGCTGCAGAAGCATGTTAGCACCGTGGATGAAATTGAAGGTCATGTTTTTATAGGTAGCATGATATACTAATTATTGATGAATACATATGCTTTCATCATTGTACTTTTCCCCATCATCAGCCCAGCATTCCCACAGACTGAAGATTGGTGTTAATGTTTTGACATTTGCGTAGCCACCTGTAAAGGCCATGCAATCTCCGGTTCATGTTGGATAACATGAAGGCAAATGGTTTTGACACAACACCATATGTTGAAATGACACAAGGCAATATTCCATATGAAATGGACACACTACATGCGATTAGGTTATTTATCTATTTTCTTATGTAGCATTAGCATCATGAAACATTCATAGGTTATTATTGAGATATTGTAGACAATATTGTATTGCATTGGAAGTAGTCTGAAATGTATTAATTCACTTGTTTGCATAACAAGATTTCCATCTGAAGATTGGATAAGTAAATGTCCAATGCATTATTTCATTTTGATGATATATAATAATGTAGGTTTACAGAAAAAAAAATGAAATATCTGCTTTAATCCTTTTGTGAATCAGAAAATATTGTTAAAAGTCATAAAAAATCTATTTACATCATGTTTTTAGGAAGAAAAAGTTTCATAACTCAGGATAAGAATGAGGTTTCCAAAGTTTATGACTTAGAATAGCCTTGGAAGAAATTATATTTTCTTTACATGACCTTTTGTCTTGAAACACATAACAGTGTACAAGAGAGTTTGAGTTTTCTAACAATGCCTGTGATGCTATCTGTACATTACACTCTCTGTACATATTGACAGAGTGAATTATACACGTAATTATTATTCTTGTTTGTTTCTTTACATTCCAAATTAAGACATGTTATGGAATAAAAACAGCCCAAACCGTCAGAATTGAAGAATGTTTTCACCTGTAATGTCTTGCCATAATCATACAGTTTTCTTAGATGTGGGAATCAACCATTAGGTGATTACCATGTTGCTGAGAACATATATATCTGCATGTGAATAGCTTTGTTTAGCAGTAATAGTTGCGTCTCTACTGTCTGGTTAGTGCTTGATTGGTTTTTATGAGGCAGTATATATGTTGGATGTCTACAACATCAGTCTGTTGTTTAGCTCGCTGAATTATTCAATTGCAAAAACGAAAATAAATCCTAGTCACATAAATATTATCAGAGCAGTTCTACCTCTTGCACACTCAGTGCCGCTTGTAGAAATGTTATTTTTTGTGAGTGGAGAATGCATTTTTTTCTGTTTTTCATTCTAAGTCACTCTGTATAAAAGTCTGAGCCAAATGCCAAAAATGTCAGTGTAATGTAATGCTAATGACTTTTATGTTGAGCTTTATGGAATCTTTTACCTCTCAAACACGGGCCCAAATATTTATTCAACCGTTCACATGCACACACACACACACGCACACACACACATTCTGGAGCACGCAGACAACACACAATACAGCACTCTACCTCAATACTTCAAAAGACCCATCTGATACAATAAAGGAGAAGACGGCAGAGAAAATGTAATCGGCAGCACCAGATTGGGTCCAAAGAATTCCTGATCTGTTTTTTGTCCTCGACTGCATTACATTTTGTCAGGTGGACAAAGTTGTCAATCAAGCTGGCAAACCTATTTTACGTTGTCAATAGGACAGAGGAGAGAGTGTTCATTCTTTCAATAGAGGGTTAGAGATTAAAGTAGGCCAAGCAGAGAAGAGGTAATTTTCTGGGGTGATGTATTGACACTAAGACTCGATCATCTCGCACATTGTGTTTTAGATCTGCTCTGTGAGACGGCCAGACCCAGAAGAGAAATACTGCTGCCACCCACCATATGGTCTGACTAGTTTTTATAAGAGTCATTTGTGTTTTACTTTCCCCTGATAAACCTTTTCATTTCATGATGAGTCGATAAAAGTGTGGCCATGTTTTAGCTTGTCTGTATTCAAAATACCGTCGGGCTTACCTGTAGATTGCATATTTCTCCCCTACATTCAAATTACTTGCTTTTTTTCATACCTTTGGGCTTTGGACTGTAACTCTAATTAACTCAGGATCTTTTTGCCAGCCTCTGGTTTTCTACTGGCGTCGACTGAAATAAACAATGCCAGTGGCAGAGTGGCAGCTTCACTCATTCAACTGGATGTGACACTTGGCTAGAGACGCAGGAGGAAGAGATGTGACGTGTGATGTGTGCACGCCAGCACCGCAAAGCCACTCCAGGAAGTTGTTAGTGAGACGTGGAGGGATTGGCAAATAACCTCTGATTAAGTGCACAAGTCTAAACACATTTCTGCCGACCGCCTCGAGATCGAGGCCCCACATTGATTTTAATGCCATGCAAAACTTGTCTCGGGGTCCTTAAATCTACATTTATGCCGTCCTTAGTAAGCAGAAATACAGTCTGCAGACAAAGAATTAGAAAGTGGCCATTATAGGTGGAACACTGCCAAAAGACCAGATTGCATGAAACCCTCTCAGCGTGGTCAAAGGCATTTGCTGCATAAGGGGTTAAGAGGGGTAAGAAGCATGTTAAGTATTCATGTCATGAATATTCAATCAAAACCATCCCGAGAACATACTGATCACAAGCCTTTAAATAACCAAAACTGCAAGCTGAGCATGTCGAGTCAAAAGGGTCCTCTAATCTATTATGCTACCAATAGGTGAACAAAAGTATCAGTACTGTACTATATTACTGTCTCTGTGCGCTACAATTTAATGATCATGTCAGCATTTCTGTTCAAAGGCCTCACTTCTGATCAGATAAGCCTCTCGTTTCCTCCCCTTATTTGAATTCCCTTGAACTAGAAAATGGATCTTTCCCCTGTCTATTGAGGAAGTGAAACGGGATCCAAGAAGTGCTTTTGGAAAGGAATTCTGATTAACAACATAAAAGAATATTCAGTTCCACTGAAAATTACTGGGCTAAGGAAATTTCCGAGTAGAACTGGAGCAGGAAGGGGAGTGAGCCAGTAGTCATTGTATATATTAATAAAACCGTGGTGTTTGCTCTTGCCTGGGTCGGGTTGTACAGGGTGATGATAAGGATAATGATAACATCAAAGTGTAATAAATTCAATAGGCTATGGAGGCGAAACAAGCACACCCCAATAAAGTTCAAGGAAATTGTTGAATCCTTTCATCAAAAGAGAGGCCTCGACAAGCAGAGTCAGCTAAACGGCTTCATCGGTTAACAAGGATTAGCTCTGAAAGCATCTCTATCGCTTCTGAAAAATGTTTTCCTTCATCATGTTGCTAGTTTGATCAGCAACAAATTAAATGGCCACACTTTTATCTCACTCCTCGGCGTCTTTGTTGGCTGTGACCTTGAATGTTTGCCCATTAAAGTACCAACACTCTGACAAGTATCCATCTCAGCCTCAGGGAGCTGATGCACAAAGATAATGAATCAATTGTTGCCTTTATCCATGATCCAAAGGTATGATAACTCCGGATTGAGCCTGTTTGCCTGAGAAACTCTTAAACCTCCAGGGAGTGACTGTAGGCTGTAGCAGAAGGGTAAACTGATGCAGAAAGAGGTCACTGTCAATTTTCCCTGCCGGGTACTTCCTGTTTCGACTAGACACTATTGAACATGTCCACAAAGAACTTCTTTCAAGAGTGCTGTATAGTTTCCAAGAAAAACTAACAATCTACATTTGATATTTGTAGGGAAAAAATCCACCTGAATTATCTTGCTTTGTAATAAAGATACAATAGAATTGTTACACTTTATGGAAAAACATGCAATTTAAATATGCATTCATAGTTATGAAAGTGCATTATTGTTCCTGAGCACCACGTTGTCTACCATTGTGGCTCTTGGACTTTATGGCCAGTCATTTAGACTGACTAATATTTAAGGTTCCCAAAGGTTGAATCCTAAAGTGCTGGTGTTGATGATTACTTGACATTTCCTTTAACACCACCAACGGGCCAAATGTGTTATTTATCTGGCAGAATACCTCAACATCTGCTGGTTGGATTTTGGATTGGTCTAAATCTTTATGTTCATGGACTCCAGAAGATGAAGATGAATTCTATTCCAAGATCTCCAATCTGAATGGCAGACTAGACCATTTGTCCATACCACCCATTGCAGCACATATGAATGAAAAATGTTATAAAACACAGTTTTAACAGGAAATAAATGTATGTAAATACTGGAAGTGAAGGCGTATGGGTGACATGAGCCACTGAAGTTATATTAAAAATTTGCGTCAACAAGAATCTCACAAACTATGTAAATATGTAAATTAGGCACAAAAAAAAACTTTTGTTCTCACATGGGACACAAAACCTGTTCTCCTGGGTGAAAGTCCACTGTTTTTTCAACCCATCCACTATTTAAACTCCACATCACCTCGTGATGTCCATGACATTGTTGATTCCCTTGCTGTTCATGTAGAGCCACCAGCAGGCTAATATTAAGTTACATTTTTTGGCATGACATATGTCTAAAAGGGAGCTATGCAGCCAGCATGTTCGCCTCACAGAAATAAGGCTCATAGGTTCACATCCAGCTTGCAGTTCCAATGTGTATTCCTCTTGGGTCCGTTGGTTTCATTGTATAGTACAATGCCATGCAGTTCAGGTCAAATTGGTGACTCTAAATTGCCCATAGGAGTGAATGAGAGGGTGAATGGTTGCCAATAAGAAATATGGCCTCATGGAGCAGCTAGTGTGGCTGTGGGCTTACTGTGATTATTGTCTTTTCTTTTTCTGTCTTTCTATAAAAGGACTTTCTCGACAAATACTGTGACATTTGAAGCAAGATGTCTTTATTCTTTTTTATTGTTTTTTATTATCATTCTTTTTTTCAGCAGCGCAACTGTAATAATGAGTGAAAATCAAACCTAATGCATTAAGGCACTATGCTTCTGTCAAGAGTATTAAATTAGAAGTGGCATGTGTTCCCTCTAACTGTGGTAATAACTGTGATTTAATACATTGTAGGGAATGACAGGTACACAGGAGCAGTAATCATAAGTTGTAGTTTTTACCCCTGACTGATCCTGGTTTAGAGGCATAATGAGTATTGCATGATGTCGGAAAAGTACTGCTACTGTGTGAGAATTAATATTTTAAAAAAAAAATCCACTTTTGTGACCAGAGATTCTCAGCAGTCCTCCAGCTTTGCCCAATTAATCACTTGAAACACCGCTACAAATCTCCCGTCCAAAGCTATACGGTGCTCGTATGTCTCATTTAATACATGTTAATTTCCTGTCATCTTTAAACATCCCATCTACTCTCCCTTCTATGCATGCAGTATTTAAACATACAGTCCCAGAGCTCCAAGGCCTCATCATTAAACTAGGAGAATTACTGATTCAACCCTCTTCTGTTGCAAATGCACAACTGACACCACTAAACATTCTGATTTACATTCTGGTTGGTGAATTTTTTATGTTCATGTAATGCTTACACTCATCATGTAAGGGATATTAGTGTCTCTTTCAGTGAAGCCCATAAAAGCTGACATTATGAGATGTAGCGTCTGCGAGGAGAATACCAATTGTGGCGCCGTCGTTTATCCGCGCGCTGCGTACAAACATATGGTGTCTCGTTGGAAATTGTCTGAAACATGAGCATTTTCAGGAGTAGTCAATCAAGTTGAGTCAATCAATTATGAGCAGCACTGGTGATTACGTTGGAGTGCGCTTTTCATGCGGAGCATACCAAAGAGAGTCCCTGCTTATCTCCTGTGCAAGCTCTGCTGGAATTTGGCTGGTATGGAGTTCCAGTTATTTTGGTTTTAAGACAACCTGCACTGCTTTTAACTGTGCACCAATACTTAATGATGATTCAGCACTTTTGCACTGCTATTATATGACCATGTTTGGGTTAGAAGATACTTATTAGTTGGAGTTAATAATTAATGTATAGGTTTGTTTACAGACTCCATTGAGGGAAAACAAACTGCTGGTTATATGCCACTATAATTCTGTATTATTGTGTGTGATTTTAAGGATTTCTTAAATGATACACAAGGATACTTAATTCAGTTGCTCCACTGTGTAATATTTTGTACATATAACGTGTCTAAAAGTTGCACATTTAATTATTAAGATGAAGAAAATTATACGTAAAAAAAAAAACAACCAAAAAAAGAAAACAATGCAGGTTCTATGAGGTAAATCTAGATTAGCTCGTTATTTTCACCTACATGGTCATTTTCAGTGCAAGTTAGCTTTATAGCTTCCATTTGAACCTTTCACAATAAAAGCCCCAACCATAAACTGCATCACTGTTAACCAGAAGGTACTTTGCTTAGAGGGAATTAAAAGAAAAAAGCAGACAGTTGCCAAACCCAAGCTTACTAAAAATATAATTGCATTTACGAAGTTAAATGCAAACACCTGAAAGATGGTTCAAACAAATTCTGCTCCACAAAACACAAACTTCTAAAAACTCTATACTGTTTTATTATTCTGAGTGTTTGTTTTTGATCTAACCTTTGTTGGTACCTTTACCTGCATGACATGGACCGTAGCTTCTCAAATACCATATTGGCACCTTTTGTGTTTCAACTTAAAGCACTCAGTTAGCAAGTATGCAATATAAATAATGCAACCATGCATGGGGAATACACACATTATTTTATGAATTATAAATGAATGTCCGTGACCTCACAAACATAGAACACAGCAGCACACTGCAGAGCTGGTAATTGATTTAAATCTGATGCCTTGTGAATACTGGTGATGTTCAGTGCACAATAAAAAAATAAAATAAAATAAAAAAAAGCTGGTTAGTTTAAAATGCAAGGGAAAAACATGCAAAGATGTTTTTTTGTTTTTTTTTTTAATCTTTTTCATAATTTACACTTCCAAAATCTCGTTTTAAGACAACACCTTAAATTACCTCCTCACAGCGACATTGTCAGTGTTAATCTGACTCAGAATGTGAAAATCAAAACTAAGCGTGTGTTTACAAAACTCTGCTCCCATCACACTTAATAATTTTGACAGTTTTGAACAACATCCCTTCAGACATATCAGCTCTATAAGAGGACAAACAACACTCCAATCAACACCTGTCAACTCTGAATAACTGTCACCAAGTGAATTGACACTTCAAAATGCTGGAAAAATTGTCTGTGATGTGGAGTGTAGCTTTGAATCACCTTGATTAGTACCACGGCCATCTGTCACACTGGCAGGCACTTGTGGTTTCCAGGTGAGGAAGGAGCTCCATAGACATTGCTAGCTTGCATGACATGTGATAGTGCCCACTGACTCAGACTGTCCTGCTGGGCTTGCTGCTGATTTGTGTGGCATGTGGCTTGTGTGAAACAAAGCAGCGGAAGTTGATTAAACAAAGTCACCTAGCAGTCACGCCGCTTCTCACCAGTCAAATCCTGCAAATGCAACGTTTGAATTCGGTGCAGCTGCACTGCTTTCATCTGACAGGCCTCAAAAATTTTAAGTTCTTGAAGCAAAATGCAAGATCGGCGCTTTTTCCAGTCAAGCTGGCTTCATTTGCATAGTCCAAAATAATTTAAAAAAGTACCTCAAAGGCTTTACAATTTGCAAAAATATGAGAGATCCTACACATTCCTGGATAAGAATAAAGGTATCCCCAACAGAATATGCTATATATAATATTTAAAAAATACCCAGAATAATTCACAAGTAGTTTAGTTTTTTTTTTTCCTTATCCACAATTTCTTTGCAAACTTTACAATTTAGTATTTAATATGTTTATTGATGTTTAGACAGAAATATGCAAAAAAAGCAAAAATATTTTTTTTTAGAAAAAAAAACATTACCTATAAAAAAAGACAACAAACCTCCACCGTATACTAAAACAAACTCCTTGTCCCCGTTGTCGATATAAGAAAAACTAATTTGTAAAACACAAATACATATTGTATTTTAAGAGTAACTCATTCACTCTGCTGTAAAGCTGAGACATTAAATGTGAAATTAACTCTGCTAAATTGTTGTTTTCATCTGAACATGAGCACATTTATGCCATCTTGTTCATTTTCTGCTCACCAGTGGTATCAGAGGTACAGCTGGGAAAAACATGAGACGTGTAAAAATTTAATTCCAATCCTATGTGGTTTTCCAGTGGTTTAGTGCAAATATAAAGAGAATGTCAGTGTCAATAATAAAACAAAGAGT
>JAOWBC010000812.1:1643025-1655836 GCA_028566105.1 Hypoplectrus providencianus | reverse complement strand
TTCCAATCCTATGTGGTTTTCCAGTGGTTTAGTGCAAATATAAAGAGAATGTCAGTGTCAATAATAAAACAAAGAGTCTTGGTAAAAATAGATTTTTTGTCCGTCAGCTGAGTCACGTGAGGAGATTTTTCTGGCCAACCTGAGCGCCGGCCGTGCTCGTAGCTTTAAACTGAGCGCAGGCTGAGTGGAAATTAAATTTTCCTGTGCAATAGTTTACTGCATGAGTAGTCAGATGTCACGAGATTACAATTCCTGGGTTCAGCTGGCCTGCTCTACTCTGCGTGGGTGTGAACACAGCCATAACTCGATAAAGACAGGTTTATTGGGCTTGCATGACCCGGCCCTCCTGAAAGAAAGACGTCAAAGCTTGACAAATCCATTTAAAGCCATGTGTCTTAATTTTGCTCTTCTCCCTGAAAAGTGTGGGAGCGCTGTGTGTCCTCACTGCTCCCATATAGGGGTCCTCACTATATATGGCTGGGAGACATTTGAGAAAGGGCAGAGCAGGCACAGATATAGGCTATTCATCAGAAGGGGAGCTTCTGTTGTAATATTATTCTTATTAATACCACAGTATGCAAATGAAACAAAGTGAGAGGGAAAAACTTTCCAGCTTTTTCAATAACTTTTGTTCTTAAAAACCACATTTAATCTTTTTTTCCCCCAGCGCTATGAATTCAGATTTAGTGAGTGTGTGTGCATGTGTGTGTGTGGGTGGGTGGAGTAGAGAAGGTAGATTTTCCTTGTGGGTTTAAGGTCATTTCTTGAAAATTGGTTTTTACCGTTATTACATTTTATGCTCGCAGGTCAGTTCAGTGTGAAGGTGATACATTCAACATAAGTTTCAATATCTCGATGAGAGAACTGTCATTGTTACAAAGACACTATATTAAGATAATTAAGATAAATGTTTTTCCTCACTGGGTGGCTATGTACTGTACATAATTACATTTATTATTTTTTCTTACTGTAAAAAAAAAAAAAAAAAGACATTGATCTGATGCTCAATTCTGACTCTGTTCTGTAAGTAGTTTCTAACAAATTAGAAATGAAGCAACTTCTGATTGACCCATACTTACATACACTTAATCTGTATTTACACATACCAGCTTCCAGTGTTGTTGCAAAAATGCCAAAATAAGGTTGGATGTATTTTGAAGAAGTAAAGGAATATATCAAGACTGTCAGCCATGTTATGGGATCACATTTCCTCCCCAAGTTATGGATTATCACGGGTCATTTATACCGAAGCTCAAACGTCTGTTTATTTATGTATGTAGTCTGCAGCGCCTTCTGGTGGCTGTAGCAATTATAAATGGCAACATGGTGGAAGCGGCATCATGGAGACTCAAAGTAAACGGAGAACTAGGGGTATTCAGTATAAAGAAGAACAAAGTCCACTTAGGTAGGAAGTAGAGGTCAAACAAATGCTTGAAGTGAAACCGTGGAGGTTGTAAAACAATGGACGTTGCATTAAATAACATAATTGACAAAATGTTAGCCAAGGAAGTTACGCAAACAACTCTAAAAAAAAAAAAAAATGCAATGCAAAAGCCACAGAAAAAACACATAAAATGTAAAAAAGTTACTCAAAAAGTAGTTTACTTTCGTTTTGGGGGAAACGTGTTGGAAATGCTCCTGTTGGTTGTATTCGACATTCAGAACAAAATGTGCTTGTAGGGTTTTTGTTGGCTTTCAGTGTCCTAACATTCGGAGACCAGATGAAGGCAGTGTGCTCAGTGATGTTTGTCTCATTCCGCATGAAATCAGGTGCAGGCGTTTGGTCTTTATAACGTGCAGGTAGAGCTTTTTTTTTTTTGCGGAATTGATATTTTCAATGCCTACCTTCCTTTCCTATCCCGTTTCCTTACCTTAAATCAAGCCATAGCAGGTGCCATCAACATCTGTGTGCCGGTGTGAAAGGACACCCGCTGAGACAAACCCTGAATAGTGATTCTACCTTTTTCTCGCACATGCATTTCTTAATCGCGCAGCACCTTTTTACGACTGCGCTTTATGAAACGAGAAATTCCGAAAGCGCGAAATGCGCAGTCTAATGTGCGTGAATGCAAGGTAATAACACTTTGTCAGTGCAACATCATACAATCAAGGCACCTATTGGAGGGGAGGTAACATCTGTATCTTAAGTCTAAAGAGAATACAGCAATGCAATCAAGTCTTCACTTGTCAACAGTTTCAAAGGTATCAGAACACACACCCAGAGCACACACTCTAACAAATGCTTGGATGTTGTTTATCACCGTGAGTGTGTATGTACAGGTTTTTTTTTTTTTTTTTGCATGGGGTTGCTAAGCTGTATGCTCAATTGGAAGCAGGTGCAGCGTAAAGACCTAATCACATTTGCGGCTCATTACCCAGTGACTGTGTGCACATATTTGCCTCTCTGTGTCCTTATTAATCAAGCACAGACAACCCTAAGTGCTCCTCTCCACTTTTCCACATGACTTGCTACAAGCAACAGTAGAGCACAACAACCTGATGAGACCACCTGCTGCTGTCTGCTTTTCCAACACCTGCAATGCAAACGCTCATAATTTCTCACTTGACCTCTAACCGCTTGCCAATAGAAAGAGCATCAGTTTGTGGACCACTAGACTGGTGTTGCGCTCTGGTGCATGTTTTCTCCGCGGTTTGTGTTGCTCATTTGGAGAAATTCATTCTTTAGATTTGCAAGCCATTATGTGTTTGTCTAAAATTTAATCTGAAAAGATGCAATCCTCTGAATCTTTAGTGTAGCACAGAAACAGCAGTTTAGTGATAGATCATTTAATCATTCTAACAAAATAATGAACATCACCCACAGATATGCCAGTGTGTGAGATGACTGTATAGCTTTGAGCTTTACACAGTTTAATAAAATATAAGTAATAATATAACAGTAATATATGAAGCCTTCATAGAGGCTCTGTAAAAAAGTCATAGTCTTTGAGAAAGCGGCAGTGATTAATCTAGAAAATATTGGGCATGCTTATTTATGATTTTTAAAAAAATGTTCTGATCTTTGCCCTAATTTTTAGGTCACCTTACGGACATTTTTTTTCTCAACCCAGTCACTTGAAGAAATTTTAGCATTTTAAATGTATGTGTACGAACCACTGATATGTTGAATCTTAACATTTATAACACAAATATGGATAGCGTGTCGGCAAAATGTGTTCATTGTGAAATATGACGGCAGTAGAGACAGCAACATGTTGTAAGCAGTGGTTAAAGTTAGGAGCAAAAGCAGTGTGGTTAGGGTTGGATAAAAAATAACAGGGTTTGGCTGAAAAAACTCTATTTCCAAACATGACTTCAAACAAAAGGACAATTCTCCCTAACAGAACTTCCAGGTTACAGTCCTGGATGAATGGTGCCATTCAGCTCCTTTCCTGCCCACCTGATGGTGAACCTATGTGACCTTTCCCATCACATTGCTTCATTACATTTTTTTTTTTTTTTTTTGCTGGTGACTGTGCTGTTCTCTCATCGTGTATAGTAAGTTCCTCTATATATCTCCCTCTTTAGTGCTTGTATATTAATGATATTTCATAAAAGAGTGCCATTCAGCAGGAAGGTCACGTCGAGTAATATCAACATTCTCAATAACAGGGAATAAGAGCTGAAAATTTCATGAAAATGAAATTAATCATCAAAAACGATTTGACTTCGAGGAGTCTAATTTGGATCTATTTTTAATGCTTTTGACAAGGGTTAGACATCACTCTGACACTGGGAAATGTTGGTCTTTTGAATTACGCGTCCGAGGGAGCGAGCATAGGCATGTTGAACAAGGAGATTTTAAAAATGGAGAGAGGCTATATAATAAATTTGAATAGATTTGTGTGGTTTGGGGGAGGCATTGTTTGATTGTTCATAGACAATCTAGTGTGATTTTTTTTTCTCACTTTTTCATGCTTTGATGTTAGATGAGTGTACAATGGTGCCAAAGCCTATTCGTCAGCAAGTATTTCCTTGAAATTATTCTATTCCCACAAATTGTTGAGTTCAATTACACAGACATGGCAACAATTATGAAGCACAGCAATTCAGGTGGTCATGGCAGGAGACATCAAAAAATGAAATTGTCTCCTGTGATTTATAACTATGTATACGCAGAGATGAAAAGGGAAACATTACAGCAGTGGCAGACAATGCATACCTCGGTGTATTGGAAAAGAACAGATAAAAATAGTCTTGAGGCTGTAATACATTATGAGAATTTGGACGAACATCTTTCCTTGATGCACTGTCTTGTTTGCAGGAGGTATGCTGAATATGGAGAGTCCTGCTGGGGTTTGGTTTCCATTGTTCGTCTGTGTTATCTTGTATGCTGTGCATGTTCCCCGTGTCTCCAAAGGACCTCGGTTCCCTTTTCAGCGTGGCCCCAGAGACACATACGGCACTGTCTAAAGTACTGTAAGTGGGACACAGAGCCTCACAGTCCCAATAAGGAAGATGAAAAAACACACACAAAAAAACAATAGAATAACATGCTTAACCCTGAGATGAATATTTAATTTTACGTCCATGGCTGGGAGTCCAAACCGGTGGGAGCATGGCAGTGAAAAAGTGCTATTTCTCCTGAGTTTTCTGCTGTTTTTCATTCTTTCCCTTTTTCTGTGTCACATAATGACCACAAGCACTGAGCAGCAAATCCAGGTGTTGCTAAATTATGAACAAGGTCAGGCTGAAGTTATGTGTCTTCATGTGTGCCAGAATTAGACAGTTTTATTAACCCACAATGCGGGGGGAATGGAGGTGGCAATTTATAGTTTTATAATCAGCTCAGCATTGGGTTTTCATGCATTTGCAATATTAATGAATGTACTAATTAATTAATTAAATAAATGTATCAAAGGGAATGACTATATGATTACAGGAAACCAATCCCCATGCTCAATTATAATGAAATTAGATGTTGCAACAACTTTTGGACTGAGATGGTGAGCCCTTTTAGTTCGACCAAAAAAAGAAAAAAGAAATAGAAAAAAAAAAAGGAAAATACCTTTAATATATGGAAACAAAGCAAGCAATCTGTATTGCATAAACTAAGCTGCATGTTGCAAGTGCATCTGTGGCGCATTTTACTTTTTCTTTTCCAACAATTCATAATATGGGCATGAAGTTAGGCAATGGCAAAGATTCATAAGTATCTTAATGTACATTTTTGTGTTTGAACAACATGAATTAAACCAATCAGAGTGCCATCTTCCATTCCCTTTAAAAGCCAGGTGCATCTGCTACTTAAATGACCTTTTTTTGAAATTGGAGAAGCAACTGGTTCACAGATCTGTGAATCATTTACAGAAAAAGCTCAAAAAGCAGACCATGTACAGGAGTAGGAAAGCAACAATGCCCCAGGTGAAGCAGGTGGTGGTAAGCATTTCCCCATTTTGTGGCATCACCAGAAGAGACACACAAATCCCTAAGGGATCTTTGCATCTGAATATGAATGAAAATTGTGCCCTTTAAATAACAAAAATACTGTGCCGTTGACCTTACGCCAGGTTGTTGTTTTGTTGGTCAATGGCACCAATCACTTTCAGCTGCCTCAAGGTATGTTGCATTATTTAAACGATTATTCACCCACAAGTGCATGCACAATTGTTGCTTACTCAGTTTGGGCACCATGCAAAAATCTCCATCTCCGTCTCTTTGCAACTATTAATTACAGTTGCTTTAGGGTGGGCACTTTTTTGCCCCAGGTTTAAAGAAGACCCCATACTTTTTCGACATTTCACCAGCACCAATGGTTCACCATTATTTCTACCCAACAACAGACAAGTCCAGTTATTAATATGACTGAACCAGTTGACTGTTTGTAAAAAAAAAAGTTTCTGCAGGTTCTGTTAATTTATGCTACAAAACCACTGACCTAGGTTAAGAGCCAGAACTCCCAGGTTAGGTGTAATAAATGCATTTAAATGAAAAAAGTGACATTGTTACAAGGGTGACGTGATCAATGAAAGTTAAGTTAAAAAACATACATTATGTTAAAAAAAAAAAAAAAAATGTATTGCTGTTTGTTTGACTCATCCACCCTCCCTCCCCCAGTGTGACATCCACATTTTGATCTCTGCATTGCTGTCAATCACTACTACTTCAGCAGCAAGATGACAGTGGGGAGAAAGTCTAAGATGTAAATATGAAAAATATGAAAAACCACCCTCTCATTAAAGTGGGGACCAGTCTCTTTTGAATAAGCAATAGGTTCCCCACAAGGTAAGACAGGTGTCAGCCAACTTGGATGCAGACTCTGATGTGGTTTTATTATTTGACAGCAAACACATCTACCGAAGGACTGTGTTACAGTAGATGTGTGATTTATTGATGAATTCACAAGGCAGACTACTTCAAAAATCCTTGCTTTTGGTAGGAATGAATCTTACAAGTGACTTATAGGTAGTCTACATATTCATGTAAGCTTGGTCTGTCAACCATGGAAACATATGTGCAAAAATTTATGTCTGCAAGTTCAGTTATAATAGTGATAAACAGAACTTTTAGAGGTGTAATCCTCGATTGGTTTACGTTGTATTCCACATTTATAGTGTCGTCCACACTAGACATTTTATTGTGTTTGATTGTATAGTACTAACATGGACCACAGTGGGACTTCAAACCATGTGGGCTCATTATATGACAGCTGGGACCAGAAGCGGATGCCAAACTGGAGATGGGTTTGCCAAATTAGAGTTGGGCGCTTCCATTGGAGAGGAGTTGTTTACAGTGTACCAGATTTTCAGAGCGGCTCCTCCAACACATTAGCAATACTTTTAGTCTGTAAGGTATAACTGCAGTCTCAGCAATTATCCACCCAGCAGAGACAAACAGTCTTGGGTAAACTCAGTATCCTTGATTGTTTATTTATTTATTTTATTTGCATGACAACAGTCCAAATTAAGCACGAGTTATACAGTATTTGGATGCAGCAGAAGCTTTGACTGTGTCTGAATAGGCAGGCAGAAACCTTGGGGAGGCACTCTTCCTCGCTGTCAGACCCTGAATCTCTATCAGGATTCATTCTAATTCAAATTGCACCATGGTAGCTCATAAACATAGCATTAGATTATGGAAATGAGAGGCCTGCATCTATTCTAGTTTAATTCCTTTTGGGAGACATTTAATTTAAACAAATAAATAAATAACGCTCCAGCATCAGGTGTTTATGAAGGGTATTGTGTAAATTTAGCCAGGCAAACTGAATAATAATCACTCCATTTGACTATGTGCGTTCAATCACCCATCACTGAACACTTCATTAAGGCTTTAATAGTCTTTTAAATATGTGGGACACTTGACTTAAGACAGATGTCAGGGGAATTTGCTGCTTGTCATTCAGAGAGCGGTGTATGCAGCCAAATAAACTGCCTGTAATCTGCAGGTAGCCCATGTCTGCTTTTAGAATGGGTAGGAAGAAGTAACCAGTGACCTTCAAATTAAAGTCTCAAGAAAAAGAAAATGTTCTTTAAAAACAAAGCTGCAAATCGGTAATTCAAATTATATTGCATCATAGCTGTGTAACCTATTTAAATCTTATTTTTTATTTCTAATTGTCCAACATTTAACCAGTTTATAACATATAGCATTAAATATGTGAATTCTATTTTGATATTAGATCTTTAACTGACTGAAAACAAAGACAGGTCAATCCATCACTCTGTACTGTTCTTATCTGATGTGTTGTCTGGGGAAAATCTGTGAAATAAAACATATTTGGGTGGTTCTGATATTTGTTCTGCATTATGCATCGTGTTGCCAAAGCATAGGTTATTCAGAGTATGGTCTGTACATTTTTGCCACCCAGGGTGAGGCATACTTCAATATGGCCACGGTGGGAAAATGGGTCACAGGTGGGGGGTGGTAGAATACAGGTTACCATCCATTTTTGTTCTCATTCAATCTTCCCACTTTGAACATCTTGAGAACCTTAATTCCAGTTCCAGCAGGGTTTCAGCTTGATGTGCTGAATGTTTAGACTCAAAATGTCACATTTTTTTAAAGCTTTAGGGACATTTTCTTGAATAATATTTAGACACGTCCCATTGCATCCTAATATTCAAGCCAAGGCAAGTCAAACTCATCGTAACCTAGTTTTTTTTTGCACAAAAGCAGCTCTAAATTTTCATTAAAAGCATTGTCAATTGTGGTAGTCATTATATCCAGACATGTAATTTCGAATCAGCATTGGTGTGTTAGATCAATGCACCTTTTCCTCACCGTCTCTAAAGATGTTTTTTTTCCAAGTGTTACTGTGAGCAAAGGGACCAGTGTAATTTAAGGAAAATGCCACATTAGCAGTGAATCACATTTCCCAAAACATGTAATCATGCAAGTTACCCTCAAATCTGTTAATTTGCTTCTTGAAGCTCATTTCATCCTATCATATAATTATGCTTACTCTGTGATGGAAAATTACCCATTGTAAGATGAACTTTTTCTAACATTTGGGACACAAGGTAAAGTCAACTGTCACAGAAACAATTTCATACTCAAAGTTGCACTTCTGTTTGTGTCTTCTGTTGTAAGAATATACAAATGCATGTTTTCTTTTATGCAAGCATGGCACATAATCTTATTTTAGTTAATGGTGAAATGCCATAGTGCAGGACGCTGTTTCTTCACAGGAATATTAATATTCAATCATTCACTGTAAGCAATTTAAATGAAATGTCTCTAAAAGTAGATGATTGGAAAATATAATTTCAAAAGCATATTATTCCGGTATATATCAAGACTAACACTCATTAAATGTAATTTAAGTTTAAAAAAATATGATGGAGGTAATCTGTCAGAATTGTATTATGGCCTGCAGTCACATTAATTCAATGTTATGTTCACCTGTCTGGAGCTACTGTCTCTGTGAAATATTTACTTCTGGGAAATTAAATGAGAATGAAATACTCACATTGTTATCCTCCAGCATAAATAAGAGATCACATCTTGGCCTTCTGGCTTATGTGAGTGAATAGTATTGGCAACAGGGTGTGTTGGGAGAAAGGAGATTCCCTTTAAACCAAAAAGACTTTAAGCAGGTTCAAATTCTTTTGTCTGTGAGCACATGCCATGCTCTCTGTTTACTAGACAAGGTAGCTGGCTCTGATCTCTGGCTAGAAAGGGATCTAGGAAAGAGAATATTGTGACCTATTTTAAAAATATAGCTCTCAAAAGATATAGTAAGACGTGAGCAAGCAGTGGCTGTTTGTAGAAATGGCTTGAAACAAGTCCACAGACTCTCCCCCTCTACCTCCTACCCTCTGCACGTTATGTTAACATAATGCTCGGCCACTTGGTGTTTTTCTCAACCTGATCTCACAAAATTAGGAGAAATGACCACAGGAGTAGGTGCTTGCTGCAAGTAATGTGTGGAAAATATGTGCTGGCAGCATGTAAACAATGCCAATATGAAGTATGGGACTCACCAAAACGTTCTATAAATAGCAAACACGTCATTAGACATGCATGTACATGTTGCTGCAATATGCTAAACATGAAGCTACAAAAATGACTGGAGATGGCGGAAGTTAGGCAAAGGAATTTACATGAACAACATAAATGACATACAATTTCAAGTTAAATAATGTGAGTTATGTTAAAAATGGACAAAATCCCCTTTCCACTGGGTGAAAGTCTGTGCTTTATTCAATTTAGTTGATATGTTTTTCTGCATTTTCTTTTATTTGTCGTACTTGTTTCCTTTATCTAGATATATATTCAGTACTTTTGTACCAACACACAACAGCAATTTCCTGCTACATGAAAACCCACTTGACAATAAAAACAATTCTATTTCTGACTATTTTAAATAGAATTAAAACAATTTTAAGTGTAATATTTATGTGGCCACATAGGTTCTAACAGCAACACAGGAAGCTAATTTAGTTGATCGCTTTGTGTTCTCCAACATGAAAACTTGAGTTTGGCATATCAATCTTTTTTTTTTTTTTGTAATAAATCTTGGGTTGTTGTTTTCAGGACCAGTGCATTTGCCCAAGAGATTAGATTTGAAAGGACACCATGTTTTCAGAGAAAGTGAGTGCAAGCTGCATCTGTAACTGAAATGAACAGAAAAATCTGAATTCCACTTTCTTTATAAAGCTGCTAATTACTCAGCAGTGCTTCATTTAAGTTCAGTCTCATGGAAACCAGTCCTTAGACTAGCTCCTACCTTCCAATTAGAACTAACATGCCATTACAGTTTTCGTAATAGAAATCAAATTTCAATGTGAAATTGGTGCACTGGAGTGCTTATGGTCACCAACGCTATGGAAACTGGTTTAGAAAAGGAAAAAAAAAAAAAAAGAACATGCTGCAAGAACATTGGTAGGACATGGGGCTTTGTTGTGCTCCAGTCAATAGAGCCCCATGTAAGTCAACTGCAACACCAGCTCTCAAATGTTACTCCAGCACTGCAGTGGGAATAATCCCCTAAAGGCCTAAGGCTTAGATACTGTTTGCACAAATATGTGGCATTCTTATGTATAAAACTGAAGCACAATAGCTGCAGCATCCACACATGAATAATATGTGGCATGTCTGTTCCTTTAAATCAGTAGGTTTGTTGCCTAAGTTACATTCATTTATTTACAATGCGAGCATGAGGATACTGTGCAAAATGCACATAGCGTTCTATTTATTCTGTGTCCATTACTGATACGATTGCATATCGCAATGTGCTCCGATTGATAATTGGCAAAGATGACGTTACAAATATGCAGCTATTTCCTCCAAAACTGCCCTGACACAGCAGTCAACCCTTTAAACACGGGGAAAAGGATCCATCCTTTTGCTATTCAAAGCATCAGGGTTTGTAGACAGATTGTTTAATTATTCTAATGAATCTAATTATACTGATAACAGCTGAATAAACACATACAGCTCACAGCTGGTTTGTTGTGACTACCATTTATATGTTTATTTAGCTTTTTTTTTTCTTTCTTTCTTTTTTCAAACCATGCCAAGTCTGAAGAAAATGAAAATTTTAAAGGTGCATGAATAAAACATGGCCAATGCCTTTGGTGCCTGTTGGTGGTAGTGTCCAGAATGTTTGATTGACATTATATTGTGAATCAGTCTATCAGGCCATGGCTATTTAGTAGCATACAGCAGCAGAATATAAATGAGACAGGAAGCCATACGATGCTGTGCTGTATGAATATTTTGCGAAATTGTACAAAATTAGATGCAAATAGTTTGAAGGGATGGTTGCATTTTAATAAGCTCCACATTCTTGCCATATACACTGGGTGGTTGATGAAAATGGCCAACCCGACTAAAACATAAAGCAACAGGGCATTCAATTAGAAGGAATAATGACAGGAATCAGAAGAGTTCATTAGTGTGTAAAATACAGCAAGAAATGGCCCATTCCCAGCAAAACAACTACGACCCTGAATGCACCTCCATGTATTGCAATCACGCCATCTCATTCAGCATCCTTTTCCCCAGACAGGCTTCTACTGTATACCGCTGGGGTCAGATTAGCAACATCCACAGCACTTTGTTTACTCTGCACCCGGAGCCCAGTATAAGTGAGCCATCTGTGAACTTCTCAGTGAGTCAGTAAGAAGATCAGTGCCAAATAGGCCTCAGCTGTCTGCCACTGGCGAGTTTTCAGCTGGATTTCACCTTCTTCTTCCGTCTTGGACTCTTATTAGTGTCAAAAAGGCCACAAATGTCCAGGTGTGAAGATGTTTTGCCAGGTGGAAGATATGATACCAATTTGTTGTGCTCGTAATGTCAGCGGCGTGTACTCTTGGGAGCCACTCAACAGTCCAAACCAATTATTCAAGTCTTTAATTTTGTTTGATCTACCAGCTTCTTTCGATGGTGTGCTTATTAAATATATATAAGAAAAGGAGTGAATGCAAATGTGGATAAAGCTTCAGCACATATAGTGGATAGCTGCATCATTTTTGGCTGAAATGGTTTGGCAATTTTATACTCCAAAATGAGCCTTTTTCATTGGCTTTTATGTTTTGGAAGTATAATGATACATTCTGTATTGTTCCAGTATCAAAGCAATGCAAATGGCATGCATTGATCTTTAATACGAAAGCAATTTATCCCAATATTTTATACAGTTTGCGCATGAAAAGCTCAGAATCAAAATGCAAAATTGAAGTGCTCAAGATGTTCAAACAATACTTGATCAATCCAAATTGCTTTGATCTTTACTTCTGCATCACTTTAAAAGATTTCATCAGTGGCAGTACTTTAACTCACAAATGATGTAAGGTAGACTAAACTTGTGTCATGTCATTCTGGAACAAGGTTTAATCATAGCTATGATTCCACATTCACTAGATTTTCTGTTTTGTTTTGTTTTTTTCTTTTCTCTCGCCTCTTTTTCAGTTCTGTAATGACTGAAGGCTGATGACAGATTACATGTCGAAATGCGTGCTTCTGTTTCTTCGTCAGACTAAAAATGGTTTGCTGATTATCCAAAGTATGATTAATGTCCACTGCCAGGATACCTTGTTTGTATCAATACATGCTGTCAGCGAGATTGCATTCCCAGGTATAACATGTAACACCGACAGAAGAAACTGCACATGATGTATTTGAAATAAATGCTTGTCATGGAAATAAATTTGAAAATAGCTGCCAGACAAGCTGTCAGCTTCAATACATCCTTTTTGCTCTGCAGTATTACAGTACCTGAGATGTTCATTGAAAGAAAAACAACCTGGCGATGTGTTTGTGACTAGTCATGTGTACTTGCTGACAGCAAAGGACTTTTAGGGCATATTGGTTGTTATGTGGCATGAGCATACTTTTTTTTTTTTTTTTTTTTTTTACATTTCCC
>JAOWBC010000812.1:1611518-1625579 GCA_028566105.1 Hypoplectrus providencianus | reverse complement strand
TTTTTTTTTTTTTTTTTTTTTTTTTTTTTTTTTTTTTTTTTTTTTTTTTTTATTTTAGGTCTCGATCTGAACAGTAACAAGTAGCTAAGGCTGGACACTTTATTTAGTGGAGTAAAAAGAACAATATTTGCATCCAAAATAAGTAAAGCAGAAAAAAGTTTAAATCAAGGTCACAGTGTATAATTCTTATAACTGAAACCATCCAGTGAAGCCTTGTGCTTTAAATTTTGGAGGGTATAACCATTCGGATAGAAATGTGTTTTCACAAGTTAAACATAGAAAATGAGAATCATCTGGGCCCCATCAGTATTTTTCTACATGCTATAGAGCATAATTGGATGGTAATTACTTCATTTTATATAATGCAGTAATCCTGTGTACACATCTGCATTGGTTATATTCATTTATTCATTCATTCAGGATGTTTCTTTATATTATCACCTGTCTGTCCATGCCAACACAGAATATCTATAATGTGCAATATCAGCCAACATATTGGCCCAGTTGATCGACTGGCCTACAGCTTTGAAGTCCATCTTAAAAGCTGTCAGATACAGGAGGCTGCAGAAGTAGGAATACAATAAGGAATGTAGATATGTCTTATCAAAACAGCCTAATAATAATAAAAAAGGACATTTGGAGCACATATTTGCATAGAGAATTTCATTTTTGCTCTGTAATTATTTATATAATATAAACACATTGGACATCCGACATATAAATAATTAAATATATCGTGCAGTTTATAACACAGTTTGCTTATAATTTACCACTCTATATGCTGATATTTATTATTATGAGGACTTATCTGCTGCCACATGTTTAGTCCTATTATACTGGCCATTGTGAATTATATTGAATACTGAAACAATTCAGGAAATACATTATATATATATATATATATAAAACTGAAACTGGAACATAAAACATACAGCCATCATTAACCATGAGGAAAGCAGTGTAAAATGTTCACATGTGAAGACAGGCTAGCACTCAGATAGATATATCCTGTGGCTGTGCTGCAGCTAACATCCCCCCAGCTCTCAGAATGAATCACTTTCTGGTGTTAAAGTGAACATCCCATGTCCGCGGCATAGACCTGTGGTTAGTAGGGGTAGAGCACCATGGCAACAGGCGCAAAAAAAAATAAAAAAAAATAAAAAAAGAATCATTTGAGCACCTCCTTATGAAGTGTTGAGTGCAGCTTTAACAGAAAGAGAACACATTCTGTGAAGAAGCTGGCGGCACATCACTCACATTATAGAGCTGGCAAAGACTTGAGTGCCTTTGCTCCTAGTTGTGATTGGTGATTAGGAAATGTTTTGTCCCCGCCACAGATCTGGTTAATGGGAATGTAGACTCCCCCGCTGGTGCTCGGGAGTTAATCACACAACAATGGGGTGCCGAGAAGGGGACGCAAAGGTAAGGATGAAAAGGGATGGGGTTGGATGGAGACTTCTCAAGACAAGGCCCCAAGTTTAATTGCCTTTGGATAATCTTATTGTCTGGTGGTCTGAACGGGTGACTCTCTCCCCGTCCCCCGCCCGGCGCTCTCTTGAGAGGCGGGTTTTTGAAGTTAAGTCACTTAGAGAGGCTGCTGGTTCAGAGCAACTCGGTGGAAAGCCAAGATGTGGTGCGAGGCAATTAAAAAAAAAGTGGTGCAATGTCTTGCATTTATTTCCCAAATCTGAAAGTTGAACTTTGAGTTTTGGGCTTTGATTTAATTAATAATGATCGATAATACCTCTTTATACACCCTCACTTGGGTAAAAATAAAGTGTAAGGCTGTTGCCTGGCAATGGGCTTAATTGTGGCCAAAAAGATAGCCAGGAGTTGTATCATCAATGTGAATTACTGGATATTAAATGTTCACCTGTAGTGGTCCCAGTGATATTCCTAACTAAAGTGCATTGGAGTAGCTTATCACATGCCATGGTTAAGCTAGGTTTGAGGCAAATAATTCAGGATTACTTTAATTTAATGATTGCAACAATTTAATCAGGGTGTTTAATATAACTTGATTCTCTAGAATACTCATCGAAGCATTATTGGGTAATTAATAATTATTTTGTGAAACAGAAAAGACATGGCCCCACACCTCATGAATATTAAGTCCAAGCCCACACACTCGAATGTCGTCCTGAGGAGCTGCAGCGGTTATCCAAAGACGATCTGAAACAAAACTGTACATTCAGACTGGTCTCCGCTCAAAAACAACAATATAGGGCGTTTGTACAGGCAGCAAAATATGACTCCTGTTTACATTTTAGACTGTGCTCCAACTGACTGACTGACAGCCAGGCAGAGGTTAAATGGCAGATTCTGAACCAGTATAACAATATTTTTAAACATAACATGGAAAAAATATGATCCTTTTAAAGTGATCTGATGTTTATTTTGATTAAGTTAAATACACATATAAGTCATTAAAACGAGTCATATCTTTACATAACTAAAACACTGCTTACATAACTGCATTAATACAATTAATCTAATAATATATTAGAATATATAAAACAATCTGAGCATTTCCATTCTGTATAATAAGTCATTTTACTTTTGATACATTAAGTACACTTTGATGCTGATACTTTTGTACTTTTACTGAAGTTTTGAATGCAGGACTTTCATTTGTAATGTAGTAATTTCACAGTGTGGTTTTTATACTTTTACTCATGTAAGGATCAGAATATTTCAATCACCCGTGCACTTATAGCAGCAGTAATTACAGTATAGTACAAATATAAACACCAGCAGGACATAATAGCAACTGGAATAGTTTTATTTCATGAAATTAATTTGCAAAAAAAACATTATCCAACCCTAAAATATACCCCTTTGTAAAATATGAGGCCCTGTGATCATGATGATTTATTTAAAGCTGTATGCAGATGAGGAAAGAACAAACAAATGATAACGTGTTTATTTGGGCCTGGTGTTTTCTGAGGGTTTAAACTGACACCATTCTGTATCAAACAATATACTGATGAACATATTTTTGCGCTGGCTCCTGAAACGGCTCATATGTAAAACATCATCTTTTAATTTTCCTCTTGCAGCTACTTGGCTGTAATGAAATAGATGCATAATTAATGCACAAAAGGGGATTATACCAGGGTTACTACTGTACTGGGCTATAAAACTATAACTACGGTGCATAACCGCCGATAATAATCATTGTCCTTGTGAGAATATTGTCAAGATTGCTGTGTTGTTGCTCCATTTGACTTTACAGCCAGCGTCCAACATTTCAACCCTTCTGTCAGCTGTATTTGCCTCTCAGTTGGTCCCGTGCAACCAATAAGTTTTCCATGAACATGAAAGGACTGAAGGGTGCATAAAAAGAGATAGTGGATGTAAAAAATAAAGGAAAATAAAATGCTACCCAGGCTTACAAAACTAGTGTTTACATGGCCAGACAACACGAAAATAATAAGGCAAATAACAGTGTGTGATTGAATTAATTCTCAGTATGTGATCTCCATTAAAAATACACCATGCTTGATCCATGTTTTTCCTCGTATTATTTTCAAAGGTTTGACTCTTAACATATGCAGTGCAAACATCAACATTTTCACTTCATAATTTAACCAATAATATATTTTTTATATTGCCGTACACGCACCACGACAACAGCAAATCCCTGGCACGGTGTGGACTCAGCGAACATACTTGTGTTCTGGTAACATGAGGCGTTGTGGCCCTCGTGCTGCAGTCCATCCAGTATTAAAAGACATGCCAGCTGGTTGATCATAATTACAACCTCTGTGTGTTTCCTGGTCCAGCTTGGAAAAACCTGCAGAAAAATATGGATGCTGGCGGGGTTTTCTTTTTCTCAACATCAAACCCTCGCTGACTGCCAAATCCAATGAGTGAATAGTCAGTCAGTCGTTGCGTCCTTTGCATTCCTGTCTAGAAAAATGAACCTCAAAAACATCACATTTATTACTATTTTTTTTTACATAATCTTTGGTTTCTCCGCTGTGCAGTCTAATAAGGTGCACAGGTGCTTCTCCGACCACTTGTTTAACACCAAGCTGTTTGGACGTGCTTCACTGTTTACGCATTGAACTGGTCATCCCGTTTGCTGGCCGCGCTACAATGTGATGCACTCTTTGTTGGCAAGTCATCTGGGATGTTTATCCATGTCAATCGGCGGCTCGAGCTGCTTGATGTGTATGTTTAGTTCATTCACCACAGGTTTGAGCCAGTTTTGGCGGAAGCCGTGTGTGTATTTTGGAGACCGCTTTATAATGCGTGCAACCTTGATGACTTGAGCTCGGTCATTTGATCCGAGTGGACATATTTCACCCAAGTCCTCTCTTTTTTCACATATATCCATATATCCCTGTCACATTTTGTCAAAAACACTGTGACAACTGTTTTCTGCTATTAATTTATCCTGAGGAAACTTAGGTTTGCAGCCTCTGTGATGAGCATTTTAAATGAGCAACCTTTTCCCAGCTGCCTCTGATTTATTACCACCTCACGTTAATTAGTATTGTCACGATAAATATTTACAATAAAAGTGAAATTCATGTTTTCCCTGTAAATCAACGGGGGCTGAAGCTGCGAGTAAACAAGCCATTATTACAGCTGTGAGATATTGCGTTTAAACTTGTTCAGGAAAACAATAATGCCTAAATAATACATTGGATTTTAATTGCCATAGTCAAGAATTACACCTTGGTGACCCTGTAGAATCTGTTACATGTTGAATATATAGCAAGTGTGATGCCATTGAAGGCTATATCTAAGCTTTAAACATAAAATTCAGACATAATGTAATATGTAAAGGAACAACACCAGACTCAAAAATGTCAATAAGGGGACTTTTAAAGACAGCAAAAATATGACTCATATTTACTTTATAGACTCTTCTCAACCGCCATCTTGCTGACATAGTTGTAGTGATAGACAGCAATACTGAGTTTAAATAGTGGACGTCACATGGGAAAACAAAAGTAAAAGACTTTTTAGGTATCTTAAAATCATTTTGTACTTAATTTCCATAGACAGTTTGCTAGTTTGTCGATTTAAACTGCTATGAAATAACAAATCCCTTTAATTATTGCTCTCTACATAGTGACTGTGAGGGTCAAAAAAGCACACCTATATTTAAGCTTCCTTTCCCAAAGACATCAAATATAAAGTCTGTTTTTTGGACTCAGTGACTCACACAGTGACGTGGGCCGACTACCTATCAGAAAGAATCCAGTCATCTCCGCCACCACGGTAACAATGGCGTCAGAGAACATATAACTTTGTCTGATGTTAAGTGTGAGCATGTGTAGCGCCTGCACTGTGTTTTTTAGACCCGAAATAGTTTTAAACCTCTCATCCATCTGCGAGTGAAGTGTTAAGGCTGATTTTATATTTCCAAATATATAAAAACCTCAGAAAGTCTACAAATGGCAGGCCCTTCTTTTATTCAGAGGTGCCATTCTTTATAAAAGCCCAGCTAAGAGCTTCTGCAACAAGCTTTAAATGGGAGCTGAATGAAAAAATCTTCTGGCCTCAAAAGCAGGTTATGTGGCCGGGTTCAATGTCTGCTGGTGCTGCTGAGCCAAGATGGGTAAAGTCTACACAGGAGAGGCAAGTTTTTCGACTAAAAAATGTGACTGTTCCTTTCCTAGCAGCGCTGCTTTGTCATAAAGAATTCAAGCTCTCGGTAAGAGGGAGCTACCACCTGCAGACTTTTTGGAGATGTTATATTTGGTGATGTAAAATGTGTTCACGTCACATCCAGCCAGGACCGAGTTGTACATCTCAACAGAATGTCTCGGGAAAAGTATCTGCTACAATCTGTCAAACGCTGCTGCAGTGGTCTACCAATTACAGCCGTGAGAAGCGAGCAGCTGTCTCGGCTCTGCAGACTTCTGTGCCACCATGTCTCATCCTGAATTACATACGTATTCCAATGTAAAAATGTGATGTTATACAGAGAGACACGGGTAAAATACAGGATAAAGATTGAAGAATAGCCAGACAGAGAGCCGATTTCATATCCAGTGATCAGAGAGATTCATTATAGCGGCTATTAAAATGATCCCTGGGATTCTGTCTCCGAGCAGGGGACAGTGCAGTGGCAGTGTGGTGATCAGAAATTCAGAAACACACACGGTGCTATACTGAGTGCATTTCAAGGTGTCCAAGCCTTTTCAGCGAGGAAGGGAAGAATAAACGGAGAGAGGGGGATATAGACAGGGTTATTAGATTCCACCATAAATTGCATCACAGAAAGGTAGCTCCTTAAATCACCGTGGGTTTTCCACTGTATGTTTGAGGCGATGTCGAATTCAAACAGTCTTTCTGGTTTCTTTAATAAAGTCTACGACTAAGGTTTACAGTTCTGTGAGGGTTTTAAACATTTTCCGAGTCTCATACAAAAATTCAATCATCACAGCACACAACCATAAATTCAGGGCACATATACTTCCAGGATACTCCAGTCCCTGTTGCTGCAGCATTGTTATCAAATTGAAACATTGGCAACACCATTCAAATGTCTCTGTGGTGAGCCTCAAGTGGTAATTTGACTGGATTTTTGTTGTAGAAAATAGGTAAATTATTATTTAGAGTTTGTGTGTAGAAAATTGGTGTAGTTACTATTAAAAAAGACACAATAATTCCATGTTTGGCAAATCAACACAAAACCGTAACCATTTTCTTTTGACGTATTATGTCTTCATAGTCATCTTTGGTTCTGATTAGTTTCACTTGAGGATGAGGGATAGATTGATCATTACCAAAGCGTGTCAGTAATTTAGCTTTTTTCTGATTCCGTGGATTTTTCTGTAACAAGTAGACCTGTCAGTTAGAGACACCTGGCTCTGAAACAAGGCTGATAATGGGCATATAAAGCTTTGACACAAGAGACCGCAAACAATAAAACCTAACCACACAGTGAAGCTTTTTGTCCTCTTTTCTTTTTAAACAAATAGACACATTTCAAGGCGTTGTGGACTTTGTATGCCTCCGTGGCAGCAACAGCCCTGGCTTGAGATATTTTGTCTTCAGGTTGTCAGTCTGTCTGTCCGTCAACTTCTCGTGGATGTGGCATCTCAGGAACACCTGGAGGGAAATTCTTCAAATTGGGAACAAACATCCACTTTGACCAGGGACATTGTGACCATATTTCACATTTGGTGCCATAGCGCATTGGTAGTCTAGCGTAGCCAGGCCTATCAACACGGCGCTGTGTCAGCACTGGAGAATGGTCTGGCTGCCCCCATTCATATTCTGATATGGGGATCTATTTGACAATCCTCTGAGCCCCGGATGCAGTGATGGAGCCCCTGCAAAATAGGCAGCAAAGATAAGGGAAGGAAACAACCACATGGGAGACTCATAGAAACAGTCTCCATCCAGTGAGACAGGCTAGTGAAATGGTTGATATTAATCTCGGGTGTCCACCTTGAAACTGTGGTGATTCTGTAGTTTCGGTTTCGCTGCACTGTAGAAACTGAAGTTACGGTTTAACACACAAATTGCAAGAGTACAACAACTGTAAAATTGTTTATCACCATAATATATAGAATGAAATTAATTATAAGTCAGTACAAAACTGACATTTTGGTAAATTTAAGAAAGAAAGATAAAATGTAACATTCAAACAATTGCAATAAATAACAACAGTGGGTTTTCACCCAAAGTAGGGGGTTTGTGTTGTTGTGTCCCGTTTTGAAAAAAAAAAAAAAGTAAACAACATTTCACTTCCATGGCTTGTGAATTGCATTTTTTTGTCCATATCTGACATTATTTAGGTAACTTACCCAACTCACGGTTCATTGATTTGGTTTTTAATGTAACGTCTTTAATTTTCTTTATAAGGAAGTTTTTGTCCTCAACCTAAGTCAGTAATTTTGTTGCATAAATTCACAAACGCTGCATCCTTTTTAACTGTATGTGTCTGTATCATGAAATATGTGGTATTTTTTTGAAAGCTCTGCTGATTCACAAACAACACATTGGCATTATCTCAATGCTTTACATCAAGTACTTAAGACACATTACGTGCTGCAGGCATGTACATTGGTGTTATAACAAATGTGGCAATTTCAAGTTATTTTGAGATCATGTTGTTCTGTAATTGTTGTTGGACCTGAACTGTGTAAAATATATATTTTAAAACATATAAAGTGATCTGTCCTTATGCAGTATTATATTGACTATGAACAGATAACAATTTGCTATTCACTGGAATTATAAATTCCAACATCATAATAACTTCCATTTTGCAGTAAAGCACGTACATACATTTTATTCAATTACTTCAAAGATTTACAAGTCTGAATATAAATGGGAATAAACTGCAACTTGATTGCTGGATGAATGAAACCCAACAGCATTAACTGTGGTATATTATTAAACAAATATTATGATATTTACACATCCTCGGCCTGCATGTGTATGAGATGAATGTATCATGCTGTGGGAGCTATTAGCTGATATTTTATTTAAATAAATGTTAAAAAAGCAAGTGAAATGCCTTGTCAGCAGACATTTATCAAATACTTAGTATAAACATTTTGCTACTTGGCAAATATGTTCATTAAGAATGTCTCCTCATTATGTGGCTCAAATACATAATCCAAGCAGCATTAGGTTTCCTTCAAAAACATATTTTCGCAATAAAGTAGTAGTACAGGAGAGAGGCTTGCCTCAGTGGGGATTAGTTTCAGAGGGAGACGGTGGTCGTGTAATTACAACCAAAGCATGTATGTATTTTTGATACTTTGCAATGTCACTCATTTTAAAGGGCTGTACATGCCTGCAGCAGTGCACAGTCTGATTTTGGTAATCCCATCCACAAAGCCTGGATGGACACACAAATATTTTTGAGTAACAAAACTCATGTCAGACTCCCCAAAAAACTGTAAAAATTGTTTAAACAACAACAGATGTTCCAGTTTTTAAATTTGACTCGTTACAGACGTGTATGTGATTCATCAATAGTCTCCCAGATGCCATATGTCCTGAAACTGAAAATATGTCCTGTTTGTATACACATTAATTGGGATTTATTAATTAGGCTCAGTAGCTGTATGCATTTTGCCATTTTCACATTTTTGTGCTCATTTAAAAAACAATCTGTGCATGCATCTTAAACCCATAATATCAGAAATACTGACTTGCATTGTAATCATTTCACTTTATCACTCATTAAATAAGAAATTGTAGTTTGTAATTGTTTTACACTAAATATTAGCACTGTGTGTGTTTGTGTCTGGGCATAGTTTGCAGATGAGACAATATTAGCATGTCATTTTCTCATATAGTGCAATCTGCCCCTGCGTGTGAGCGTAATTGGGTTGATCAAGCAAGCTTACCGGATCACTTATGTCGCTACTGTCCATGATTACCAGCACATCAACCTGCTGTGGTTACCGTGAGTCAATGATGAATGATAATTATTCCCCTAATTGCCCTCCACTTGCCTTCCAAGTCAGAATCTATAGAAAGCAAATTGTTACTTGTGCATGCCATAAAGCAGCGCTACAGACTTTTTTTAGTTTGCCATGAAAAAATGTCGCAATCACTATGTGCTTATATTTTCACTTCAGTGGGACAAGACAAATAGGGCAGATTTTTCTGCTCTGGAAATGTTCATAGAGTACACCACTATATTAAAAGTGCAATTGATCCAAGAGCACATTGGCTTGGGACATGCTCTGTTCAGTTGGTATTTCAGGGAATCATATAAGTTCAACATGATCGATTCATACGTCGCAGCCATACTGAATGAGAAATTGAAATTGATTTCTGAAGGATGTTATTAAGATCCAGGCTATGACTTGTGCAACCCTGGTTTTCAAATATAATTATAGGAATGTTATACAGACAAAGACCAGGGCAAATACTGCAAAACATAAATCTGGGCTAGGAATTTATTTAGATCACAGAAACACAAGTGCAACTACTTCCCAGCTGTGAAACTATACTATTCACTCCTTTCAAACTTATATTATTGTAGTATGCATCAACTAGCATAAAAAAAATCATCTTCAAGTCATCATACAAAGCCATGATATGAATAGCTGTCCAGCTGGTGCTTGCTAACTTATCTGCCAATGTTTTCATTGTGTTTCCTGTTGCTCTCTTCAAACAGCTAATTCTTTGATCCCGTCCCTGATCTTTTCCAGCTTCACCCAACTTCCTTCTCAAGATGGTTCTTCCCGCTTGTAAAAAGAAAAAAAAAAATGAAAAAGAATGAAAGAACTACTTTCTTTAGGGCTGGGTCAGAGGAGTACAATTAAAAAATAAACACGTAAATAATGTCCAATTTAGGTGCAAATGTCCTCACCCTATTCTCTCCATTGTAGCAAGCTAACAAGCGTGGAAGCGTTCACTGCCACGAGGTTCACACTTTGTTTCAACATTCAACCCTTTGACATGCATTAAAATTCTCTGTTTCGCTGAGTGTCAGAAATGCAATGTTTCCATGAATTATGAATGTCAGTTTAGCCAGCCAAGAATAGTGTCAGGATTACACATGCATCATGCATAGGTTTGTTAGGTAGCACGCTGCTACTGCTGTTATCAAGGCAGCAGAACAGCAATGGTGTTGATGAGGTTGTTAAGATGAGAAATCTATCTTCAATGCAGCACGGAACAAATCTCTTGCATTGATTTGTTACAAGATTGGCAGCCACGTGACAAAATGGCTTCTGTTGCATAGAATACATGTCCCAGAATAACCACTCGTTAGGCCTTTTATTGCTCCCAAATTCAGGAAAAGTAGAATGGAATGCAAGCTCAAGGCCAATTCATTTATCCAGACTTCATAAGAAGATCTTTGTACCAGCACAATGGGAGACCATTTTGGCAACTTTAAAGGATAAGCCATCAGCATAAAGGCAACAAAAAAATGTATTTGCCTATAGTTATTTAACAAATACTAGTACTGGAATTAAAGTATAAACGTGCCACAAAATAAAATGTTTAACGCTGTCTGTTGACTTTGTTTGGGGGCAATAGTGTTTACACTTGCCATAAATAATTTTTTTATGCTATTGCCATGTTTTTTTTTAGGTATAAGCTTCTAGAATTCTTGTAAGTGAGATGTGTGAATATTAAGAGGGAAGTAATTGTGAAGGCATGATCCACTCTTTTCTGCCTCTTATATGCTCATATTCATTGCATTGTTGGTGACGTGGTGAGTCAAAGGCTATGCTTTCACCATTAGGAAAAAAAAAAAATTCAAAAAGGAGCCGCATAGGGGTTCCTATTTGAAATGTTTGCAAGGTTTACCTATATTCAGCAGAGCACCTTAATGACTAAGCTAGTTCAAGTGAAATAAGACACCTCAGTAGATGAACACTGACAGTTCATGCTGAGCACTTCTTGGAATTCTGTGGAGTTTTATAGAACCATTTTACCCCACGGGATGCTTGTTGTTGGACTTTGATTTTTAAGGAAGACATTACCTGAGTTACCTCGTGCTGCTGTAACCTACAGAATGTCAACATGGTCAGACATTCAAGCATCAGTCAACCAATTATTTACCAGTCCATGTTACTCAACAGTAAAAGTCTGGTATTTTAATTCCCAACAGGTATCATTTTTACCGAATTTGATCGGCCATGTCAACTTCTGCCCGGGGCAATGCACCGTCTCAGCATACAGATGACGACAATTTCTGCCGGGGCATCTCACACATGAGTGTTAGTGGAGTAATACACGTGGAGTCCGTCTCATTTATAGTGGGTTCAAGTTAGAACGACTGGGAAACCAGATCAGTGGCCGTCAACTTCAAAAACCAAGAAAAGTTATATGTTAATGAACTATTGTGTTTCCTGCCTTGATTAGCCTAAGTCTTACTGCATTTATTCTTAGATATTAAACTCATTTGTCACTAATACTGGTAAAACCGGACAGTGCCATCAAAACGTTAATTCAGTATTGTAACTCCACTTTTCCAAGAAACTGTTGTAATAATGTGACTAGACAGTCTTATACTCCAGAGCGACCCACGTCATTGAAATTTCAATAACACCTATCTATCATTTCTATAATAGTGTTTAAATGCAGTGCATTGTAATTTATGCTTACATGAGTTCTGGTTCCATTTGAATGTCCGATTTTGTCAAGCAAAAGTAAAGTGGACTTTTGAAAGGTCCGAAGAAGGAATGCAAATCACGAATAAGTTGCATTTGAAGCTCCAGCCCTTTGCTTCACATAGCAGCAACAAGACAAGACAAGGAATAAAGTTTGCAAACTGAAAACAAAACAAGTATTTTTGGTCATGAAACCCTTCAACAAAAAACTAGTTGAAGTCTTTACGAATTGATTTCAGTTGGGCAGATTTTCATTTTTGTTTGTTGTCCGCTGGTACAGGCAATGAAGACGAAGACTAATTAATATAATATCAGAAAGACGCCAACAACAAAAACAGCTGATCAGCTGTGTTAGTTAAATATTAATTACATAAGAATGTATGCGTATTAAGACTTTTTTTTATCCCTTTTAGCACATCAACTCTTGTTTGATGAATTTGGTTCACATTTAGCATTTGTTTGGCAACACTTCTGAATTAGCACACACATTTACAGATAAAGGTGTATTTACTGTAGGCCGCGCTTTCGTATCTTGTAGCTTGTTATTGAACACATGGTGCATCTTTGACGCTGACAATGGTTACAACATATAAAATCCCTGCCACCTGTGAGGGGAAAACAGGAATGGAATTATCCTGAGAAATGTTTCTCTTTTGTTTCCCAATTCGCTGTTACAATAAAAAAGTTCTTACTGTATATGGCAGCAGACAATCAGTCGCTGCCATAATTCTCCTGTGTTCTATCCACCACTCATCTGCATAAAAAACCTGCCATATTGAAGATGATCTAAAGGGTAAAAAATAGGCTGAGAAAACAGAGGGAAAGGGTCATTAAGCACCAGGTTGGGAGACTGAGAGAGACAGCTAGGGAGACATAGAGTCCCAACTTCATCAAGATTAATCACTGACATCTGGTGCCTTGGAGGACCTAGTTAGTAACCCTCTGTTTTCCCCCTGGTTGGGTGTGAATCATCGATGGCAGGCAGAGACGCAGGAAGCTCAGCCCCGGATGCCTGTTGTATCTTTTGTCACACTGGGTGAAAAAAGTGTGTAATGAATGACAGTGAGGGGGTGAAGTGTGTAAAAAAATAACACTTGTATTCACTTGGCAATACTGCCATAACAACCGACTATTGACGCATGGATGTAAATATGATTGAATGGATGGCTGAAAGGATGGATAGTTATGTATGTAGGTAAGTAGGTCGGTGGATGGGCGGATGGATGGATGGATGGATGGATGGATGGATGGATGGATGGATGGATGGATGGGTTGTCAGTGGGTGGCTAGATAGATAGATAGATGGATGGATGGATGGATGGATGGATGGATGGATGGATGGATGGATGGATGGGTTGGTCAGTGGGTGGCTAGATAGATAGATAGATGGATGGATGGATGGATGGATGGATGGATGGATGGATGGATGAATGGATGGATGAATGGATGGGTTGGTCAGTGGGTGGATAGATAGATAGATAGATAGATGGATGGATGGATGGATGGACGGATGGACGGACGGACGGACGGACGGACGGACGGACAGATAGATAATATAGGAATCTAAAACCCTGATTTCAGAAACCTTGATTGAGACAGTATACAGCTGAGGTCATTTAAATTTACATACGTTGCAAAGTACTTCAAGGACAATCATAAATCCTGGTTTTACACCGTGTACGGCATGTGTGTGTATTCATGCATCAGTTTAATTAGATATACGGCGTGGTTTTCATTTATTCCACATTGGTTTATATAATCAATTATGATCACCACTGTGAAGCTCATAATTTGGTGAAGCTCCAATCTATATGAGGTTACCAGGTGGCACAGGGAGGCAGCCGTATTACGCTGAATTAGAAATAGATAAATATAAGGTAGGAATCCTTGACACCTATTGGTTGATTTAACAGAGTCCTGCTTGCAGATTGCACAGAGGGAGATGAATTGATGGTGAGGAGAGGATAGACAGAGAAGGTCGTGCGAGAGTGGGAGCTCGAGG
>JAOWBC010000812.1:1584826-1606398 GCA_028566105.1 Hypoplectrus providencianus | reverse complement strand
TAGATAGATAGATAGATAGATAGATAGATAGATAGATAGATAGATAGATAGATAGATAGATAGATAGATAGATGCTCTGTTGTAAATGTGTTCTAAGAAGAAACAGTGTGGACTGTGCATGGTGAGGCAATCATGGCTTTCACATTCAATACTGCACAGGTTGGCTTTAAGCTTTTGCTCCACTCTATCCAGTCCAGCCATCCAGCCCACAATTTCTTGTGTGAAGCTGCACACAGTTGTGTAGATATGTCTGAAAAACCGATCTATTTACTCTGTGCCAGCATGCAAACTCTTTTATCTCCCCGCATGCCATTTAAAATCTTCTGTTCTGTGGTCAGAACCTACCTTTACTGGCAAAAAGTTACAGTGACAATATCAGTAAAAGTTAGACTAATACATTATGTAACACTATAAAGAAACTTTGGGGATGTGTTATCATCATTAGATGTCTTTTATCCAAAGGGAAATTGAGGGAGTAACTCTTTGTTGTTAGGGAACTTTGATCCTCCACCAGGGGTCACTGTTGTGCAGGGAGATTGATCTCAACTAACCCCCTCCTGAGAAGATCAATGAGTCCAAGTCTCTGTGGTAAACCCCCCACCACCACCACCTCACGTCTGTGCATCTCAGTATTTTACTGTGTGTGTGTGTGTGTGACTGTGTGTGCGTAAGAAAGAAGAAGGAGTGAAAGGGAAAGAGAGGGACAGAGAAGTAGAGATTGTGTGTGTGCATGCAGTTGTCATTTCACCGCGCTGTCATTATTCTCGGTGTTGAGGATATGTAGTGCTAAGTAGTGACAGGAAAAGCAAACTACTGAATGTGAAAGTGGTCCTTGTGCAGGCGCCAGGCTGGACCTGGGCACTGGTCTTGAATTTGAAATGCTTTCTGCACAATTTACATGTGGTACCCTGGCAGCAAGGTCAGTCAGTAACCCCCACACAAGTCAGAAAGTGTTAGCCATGCCACTGTTCACCTGAGGTTTGCTCCAGTATATCTTCTTATATATATGGACTATAATGATGCTTTTCCATATAGCACCATACATTGTGCACACTATGAACACAGCAAGAAAACAGTGTTCAGATTCATATTTTGATGGTCAAATTGGGACAGTCTAGCTGGACATCCCTGAACCACAGAGCCAGTATCATAAATTTTCTGCACTTTTAACCCCTTTATTTTTTTCTCCGTGTGTGGGCCTATATATATAGTTGTTGTTTCAAGATGTCAACAAATTCCATAAAGACTAGGTCTTTAGTTAGATACCTTTCAGACTGGAACACCCAGAGCAACTTGAGGCACTGATTCCCAAAAGACACTATGTTCCAGTAACAGAAAGTACAAGCACTAGCACCAACCTCACCATGTTTTTTCTTTTTTTCTTTTTTTTTTATCATTATTATTATTTTATTTTGTGGTGAATTGATTTTGCAGTGAACTGTGGAACACCCAGAGCAGCTACTTAAGATATGCATTTCTGTTGATATTTTCAATTGTAGACTTAGGCATGCCTTCAGCTAAGGTAGTTTGTTTTAACTTTTTCCACTTTCAGTTTTACAAATTTTATCTTTGCCATTGAAATGTATCTTTTTCTATGAAAGGCACATATGCGCTTTGAGCAGCAATTCATGAATGAAAACTGCTATAATACAAGGAATAAAAAGTTACTATTATAAGTTAAAGGTGCAATTTTGCAGTGCAGTTTTGCAACTCTGATTGAGCAAGTAAATTCTTTTGACTGTATATTTGAAGCCAAAGTATGTAAGTATGCACATGCTATCTTTTTTTTTTTTTTTTTTTTACCTAAAATGACAGAAAATGTATTAAATATGTATTGTGATTCATGTATGACTTCATTGTGGAGCGCTGTCATGCAATCCATCTTAAAAAACAGTCTCAGATCACAGCTGGGCAGGTGGCCAGATGCAGCACGACCAGCAATATCAGAAAGTTTGTGTGACTCCAGGTCATCTGAGGATCAGACCTCCAGCACTGGGGTATGAATGTCTGTTGCTCAAGCTAACCACAGCAAATACAATTTAATTATGTGGGGAAATACAAGTTTACTCTCTATAAAGTGAATTACCATGAATAAACTTCATGTGAAGAATCTTTTATGTCTCTGAACACTGTTTTGCTTTGGTCAGGTAGCTAGATTTTCAGTTGGAACAATGATGCTTGAAGACACAGGTCCCATATAATTGAAGCCATAGCTATTAAAAACAAAAAAATAATGCACACATACATGGCTTAAAAGTGTGAAACAAATCCATTAAAAACATTTCTTAAAAAAAGAAACAGGGCTGTGACAAAACCCTCCCTTTCCATAGAGACCTCTGACGAAAATAAATTATAAACTCACCAAAAACGAATGCTGAGCTTTAGTGTTAATAATACATATGTCTGTAGTTTCCTTAAATGGGCAAACCATCTGTTCCAGGCAGCCTGAAGCCTACCTCTTCTAATTGTCCCGTCTGTGGTGTTTGATATGCATAATTAGACTTTTAATAATCTTTGCTATGCAGGTGATGTTTGCCATGAGTTCACAGAGATTTGTATTTCCCCATTGGATGTAATGGGTATAATGAATCTTCCCTCGCCTCTATCCTACTGTGTCAGTGACTGCGGAGCTTCTTTTTTGCACGGTTTTTAACAAATGAAAAAAATATGAAAATAAGACAGGCAATTAGGCCTTGTGCAATGTGAACGTTTTATCAAATAGTATTTGACCATATCATTAAATATATGACTTTTTTCTTAAGCACCTTAGTAGAATCCATAACCTTTTTATTTAGAGGACATATTTTGTTCAAGATGATCTAATCAATATTTTTATATTAGCAATGGTTCAAATGACTGGGGGAACTGTGTTCGGGTTGGGTTATAATTCTACCTGGGTTCATTACCACAATCAACCTCTTTCATATTACACAGTTATTTGAACCATTCCTAATATAATAATCAATATTTATATATTAGCAATGGTTAAATGTGCAATATAAAAGGGCTTTATCTTGGTGATAAAACCTGATAGAATTATCACCCACATTTGCAGTTCTTCTAATCTCTATAGAGCATTTAGCATCTTTAATGTCATTGTTTGGTTTTATTGCCAGTACTGTTGGTGTACGGATTCACTTTAATTCAGGCAGCTGTTGTAGTTAAAATACTCTTAAAAGGCCACTGGACACTTTATGCCTTGTTTCATATGGTCACCATGCAGAGTTAGCAACAAAGTGGAACATTTAGCAGCTGAAAAGAAAAAAAATCTTCTCTTCCGGAGCTGGTGGAGACCAAAACAGAGGCAAAAGAATTGAAACTCATGTCACCAGTGTTCATGCATGGCCTCTCAATGTATGCCATATCAATAGCAAAATAGGTTATTATCCATTTATCCTTTACTACCATCTGTGCTGCCAAAGAAAAATAAATCAATTGTTAAAAAATATTAATATTTAAGCCATTTTCCTTTGCATTTAAAGAGGCAAGTGTCTTTTTTGTCAAACAAAGTACAGCACAGAATCCATAATCTGACATTCATTATACCCATATTGAGTATAAGTATTTCACAGGCGCATGCAATAGTTCAAAGTCAAACCAAAAAAAAACATCATGTTTTCACTGTGTTACGTTATACAAATGATGGTAATAAATCATTTTCTCCAAGATATAAATGCTTGTTAAATACAGACAGTTCCTCATTTGATATGTCCTGGTTACCGGGGATGACTTACATCTCTATTCCAAATTTCACTTTGGAGCTGTATTTACAAGTATGAAGTGTTGTCAGCGGTGATATAGGCAGTCAGATCAACATCTACTCATAGTGAAAATGTTGACGGGTATTGAAAGCTACAGTGTGTCCTTTGGGGCAGCTGTCTATGAAAAATGCAAGTGCTAGGACCAGGCTGGAAATGCATTACAAGTACCAAACTGCAGCACTTCAAAACTGATGTTGGACAAGGCGGTATTCTGCACATGTCCAACATTATTTAAGATGATTTAAGCACAGCGAGGCATTAGAGGAATGCAGTTTGATCGCCTGGCTTCATGTTTTTGTACACTCTCGTTGAGTTTTATCGGGCGAGAGGCTCCAGCACAATGGTAGTGTTGTGGCATTGCTGCTGATGCCCCCTGAATGCCCACAGTGGCAGCGGAGGTTTAAAGAGCGCACTCAAAGGACCCGCTGATCAAAGGAGCGTTTCATCTGTGAATTCTGCTGCTGCGTCGAATGCCAGACACATGTTATGACAGAGATCTGATGCTAAGAGACTGACAGCAAAGTCTCTGATGACTCCTCTGTACAACGGGAGAGAGAATAAACAGGAAAATAAAGAGAGGTAACAAATACAGTGCAGAGTACAGTGCATCTCGAATAAGGAGATGAATATTATGAAAGAGTTTTTAATACTGCACTGATATCTATAAAGGATCAAAAGACCAGACAGGAAGCACTGATCCAAGATGTCCAAAGCATCTTTGAATTTTAAAGGGGACATAGAATGCTCATTTTCAGCTTCATTCATGTTTTTTAAGGTTTTCTATTTGAACCTATTTATCTGTGTTAATGAATCAGTAAACATGTTTTTTTACTCGTAATGTCTGTTTGAATATACCAGTTTTACTTCCCGCATTAAATTGACTGTGTCTTTAAGCCCACCCTCCAGAAATAGCCTGGTTTTCGCTGATTGGTCAGTATTTTCTGATATTTTCTGCAACTGTCTCTACACCATCATTGCAACCATAGCAAGCAAAGACATACATTGAAGTTAAGACGTGGCTCTCTAACCTGTAGAAAAGAAAAATAAGTATTGAGATGGTTTGCATGTTGAACTGTAAACCAGCACATGCACTTAAACTATCCTTGCATCGGTCCAAAGGGGTATCCATAGTCCCCTATCACCGATACCACTTTTAGTATAAAAACAGACTCACCTATGCAATTCGGAAAAACTTTTTTATATTTTGTTTGAACTGAAATAACCTTAGTATAACCCAACTTTCACGGAGCCGCAGCTGTTCTGGATAGCAAAACCATTTTTATGCTGTTAGCTATGAATGTGTACATATGTATGCACGTTTCAAGGTGTGGGACAGGTGAGTGTTCCAACCTTTTCCTTGACCCAGCTACAGTACAGTTGTAAAAAAAGAAATACTTCAGTGAATAGTCCTTTCTAAGCTCTTTCAGTTTCATTCATTTCTGCTTTCACACTTTAAAGAACACTTCAGCATTTTCTTGTTTGATTTAAAGAAGAAGTTGAGGACTTGTAAAATGCAGCCCTTTGTTTATGTTAAGATCCATAAACACACAATAATTATATACACTTGTTATACCAATAGATGGTGTCCGTGCTTAAAACCACAGAAAACATTCATTCATTTTCAAAGGCTCCCCATGATCACTAAATGCACCTCCCCCTTTCAGTATGAGTTAGCGATCTTAATTAATAAAATGTTTCATGTTTGGGTAGATATACAGGCTGGATTACTGGGATGTATTTTATTGGATAATCATGCCCAAATTCTGCCAACAAATCATAGCTTTTGGTGAAAATTGATGATAATTTTCAGCATAAATACACTAAATAGAAAATACATAAAATGCTGGATTCAAGATAAAAGACATACAAAGAAAAAAACAGTTCTCTCACAGAAAATTAAGAAAAGAAAGTCACTCAAATGATTCCAGTGCACATGACCAACAGGTCATCCATCATTGACCCCCAGCTGAAGAGGTAATAGTTCAGCCACAGTTAACCTCATTGGTTTCAATTGTTCCCAGGTGCAATCAGCCACAGTCAGATTCCCAGAGGGCAATGAGAAACACATTGCAGGGTCACACTACGCCTACTCCACTTCCTGCCCCAGTGCATTATGGAGGAGATCTTGTCACTGCCCAGACGCAAAGTCAATTGCGGAGTTAGAGCAAGGTTGCAATTTCTCTCAAGAGGCATTTGTTCTCATCAGTTATGTAAACACATTTGGTTTGAGGGTAAATTTAACGTCATCCATCAGAATGAACAGCACATATGATACCCACATAGATAGTTTGCAGGAGAAATATGTGGTATTTAAATTATTATTATTTTTGTTTCTGTAGTATAACTTTTTTCACCTTATTGGGAACAAAAAAAATAATCCTCATTTGCACATGTAAACATACACATTCAGACCATTATCCATAAAACTCTCCTAATGTAAGTTATTAAATCTGGAAGTGTCTTCTGTAGTGTCTTGCAAAATGTATGTTAGCTCTAAGGCAGCTTTCTCAGAATGACTTTTTCTCAGCCTCTGAGTCAAACTTTAGTTTTGTTGTTATCTACAATCTGAAGGTCACTCAAAGCATGATATGTATTTTCCTCTAAAAACACAGAATATTTACTCTTTACAGATTTATGGAATGGGGAAATTTATCTAAAATTCATACTACAATAACCTTTGATCTAATAAATCAATGAAATTGAAAAACCATTTTGAACCTGGTTTCATCCAATGCTCTGTGTTTGCAAGATTATGTGCCATTTGCATATGAACATTAATAAAATGTGCATAATTCAACAAAACAAAAGCATGAGAAGATCTTAATTATGTCTGTTAGTTAGATATTTTTACCCTGCCTACATGCAGTTTCCACCTTTAGAGTATAAATTAGGTACAATAAATAAAACAGTAATTTCTTTCTACAGACAAACTGACATGTGATTTGAAAGACAGTGGATTCGACTATTGTGTCCAAATGTGGCTGATTTAATTAAAAGACATAGTCAAAGAACATCAGAAATTGTATTTTGATCAATTCAATTTAGAAGTTGCTTTTATTTATTTATGGCTCCCATGTCACTGAAGTTATTTTTATTTTTTTCCCCATGTAAAGACCTGTTTTGCTTTGTTTCTTATCAGATCACCTCGCATTCTAGTTCTCACTTTTTCAATTCCCCAACCTTTCCATCACTCTAATTTTATCTGTCAGTTGTTGTTACTTCCACCCCTTCACAGCGAGCCAGGGCTGGATAATGCTATAATGTATAATGAATAAAGTTTTCAAGCTTTCATGAATGTATCTCTGATTTTTGACAGCTCTCTGACAAACTTCATAAATCAACAAGCAGCTTAATAAATCAACAGCAGCGTTCTACCTGCATCGACGCGCCACGTGCCTAAAGCCTGAACTTTTACTATTGCGACGCCATGACATATGTGTGCGCAGGCTGTGGGCACTGGAGTGTGGCGTGTGATGGTGCCTGAGTGGTTTTTTTTAGGTTAACTGCCCATGAAACAGCATTGTTAATCTTTGCCGCTTTGATGGCTGTGTCTTTTTCTCCAGATCAGTGGACACCGAAAAACAAATTATCCGACACACACTACATTTATTCAGTTCACCTCAAGTCCAACCTTATGAACAAACAAAATGCTTATGCTTCCCTCTAAATCTGCACCTGCATGCTACCACCAAAGCATCAGTATTGGTTTTGAGGGTCAAAATTTGCTGGAAGAAAAGGACAGTCTAGACATAATCTCCTCTTTGTATAAAGCCAGGGTTTCATAACAGTGCATTAAGACTAGTGCTGCATGGAGGGCTGCATTATGTTCTTCTCGGTCAAGGAGAAAGACACCTTTGGTCACTTTTACGCACTTAAAGGCCATCAATCAATCAGTGATGTTCAGTGCATTACACGATAAAGTGTTGTAATTTACCTTTTCATTGCATCTACCTTGTCTCAGTCCTCAGCCGCCTCGTCTACTTGTGCTTCAGTTAGTGGCATCCACCGCCACAGAAGGGGGTGATCTGTGCTGTTTATGAGGAGATAGAGAGCTGTGATGCAGTTATAAAAAAAAAAAAAAAGGAGAAAGAGTAGAGAGGAGATGTTGCTGTGCTGTCGGCAGTTTCGTAAATGATAAGAAAAAGGCCTTTGAAGATGATGCTCTATTTCATATGAGAACATTGCACATCCATAAAAACTTCTCTGGATTATATATACGTTCTATTTGATACAAAGGAAGACAAAAAAATGATCCTCACCAAGGGCGGAACATATTGCTATCCAAGGAGTGCTTATTGTCTAGTGACAGGGACATCACGGTTCTCATTTCTAAGGACAAAACCAACCGGATTTTACAAAATGATGTGAAATGACCATGTGATGCCAATGTGAATCAGCAGCTGCAGTTTCTGTGAATTTATGCGACAAAACCACAGACCTAGGTTTAGGGCCCAAAAACGTCCTGGTGAGGTGTTATAAAAGGTAATAAAGTAAAATAAATGAACAGAAATGCTAGAAAAGAAGCCAAGGAAATAATCCACAACAGAAGTGATGTTATGGAAATGACCAGGATGCCACAAAATGAAGCCACAGATGCAACATAAACAACAAAAAATTATAGAAACATTGAAAGTTACATCAAAAAATGGAAGTTACATTAAAAGTAGTTTACTTTTGGTTTCACATGGGACACAAACCCTGTTCCCCTGGGTTAAAGTCCACCATTTATTTGCCTCAAAGTGCAGCAACCATCATTTCCTCCCATCGCTGCATTATGATGTAAATTCATTTAACCTGGTAATATGTTTACCAGCACATGAAGGATCCCCATTGACTTGGCATTAGCATTATTTCCATGCTGCCATCTTGTATTTCAGACATACAACATAGCATCAGAACCTACTTTTGTGTTAAAATAAACGTTTTTAAAACATTTTTTTAAGACCAGGCTGGACACTTATGCAAGTCGTCATGTAACTTTCCACATAACTGTTATAAAACGCTCGTTCCAGCTCCGAAATTTTTCCAAAATTCGTTTTGTTCAAGTGCTCATCCCCTCATCTTATCCTGCCTCAATGATTGCAGGGCCTAATTTATGTGCCTTAGCAACAGTGCCTTATCACACTTTCTGTAAGTTTAAAGTGAAGCCACAGCTCTGATGAGGCCTTGCCACAGAGCACGCTTTGCTCCCATACTCTCTTCCATTGGCTCCCAATTAAATAGAGAATCAAATTTATGATTCTTCTCATCATCTTCAAAGTGCAGATCCCTGCAGGGATTCAGAAAATACAATAAAATAAAAAAAAATAATAATCCTCTTTGCTCCCTAAACCTGCACAGCATTTGGAGGTTTGCATTAATTAAATTGTAATAAAATATAAATCAAGATGGATGTGCTGAAGCTTAAATTACATTCCCAAATGAGCACATAAAAAACAAGCGTGATACTCCCGGATGACTGACATGTACAAGCTTGCCCGGCCCTCTATTATTTATCAAAGTAACCAATTACTGCACAATGAATTGATTAAGGATAAAATAAAATTAAGTTGCGCACAAATTGGCCTATATTTAACTCATCAGGCATCAGTGCAGGTGTCAGAACAAGCCTTGCAGGGTGGGACCACTTGTGGAACAAAATGTGTCATGATGACGGATACCAGCTTAGTCTCCACGTTGATGTGATAAATGTGCTTGCAGTGCCAAAATAAGGAGCCGTTCAGGGGCTCCGCTGCAAAACACTAACAGGCCTGGCTCCATGCTGCATCGCTGACTTATTGATGGCGTATCTACCGACCAGACCCGGGTCCTCTTACTGTGGCCCGTTCCCATGCAGTAAATTAATATCCAAAGGTGACCTTTCTGTTCAATTGAGCGTTTTATATCTGTGTGTCCCGCGCTTGTATATATTTCACCTTGGTTTGGTTTTATATTTAATCATCAGATTCTTTTAGATTTATTAGACTGATCATTATTAGGCTCCTGTTTCAAGTCCTGCCAGCAGTGTCTCCACACTGGGATGTTTGTGTGTCTCTCCATTGGTCTGTCCACTGCTATCTGATGGATTTCCTGGATTAGTTTGTTAGTTTTTAACTTGAACTATGAGGTTGACTGTTTCATACCTTTTTAGTGAAATATATCTCTTTATTGTTGTGAAGTGTTGAACAAATACTGTTATATCTGTAGCTGCCATTCTGTCTTTGATTTTTTTTTTTTTTTTTGATGGACTGAGATTAAACCCTACCGAATTGGATGTCCTCATCTGAAGTTGACACTTGTGGCTTTGAGTGACATGTGACAGCAGCTGCTGAAGTAATGTGTTAATGCTGCATTGTCTGGAACTCGTGTTTTCATTACCTGTTGTTGAAAGATGTGTCTGGAAGTACAGTTGTTGTTTTTTTTTTCTCCGCTGTCAGAAGTTATGTCTAGAAGAAGTGTTTTTATTCCCCACTGTTGAACGTCATGTCTGTAAATCATGTTTTTATTCCCCGTTGTTGGAAGTTATATCTTTAAGTAGTGTTTTTAATCACCATTGATGGAAGTTGCATGTGTTTTTTTTTATTCCCTGATGTTAGACATAATCTCTGATGGTAGTTTGTATCCCTATTGTTGGAGGTAATGTCAGAAAGTAATGTTCTTATTCTCTGTTTTTGGAAGTTGTCCATAAATCATGTTTTTACTCCCTGTTGTTGGAGGCAATGCCCTTAATTTACATATATGTCTGGAGCTAATGTTTTTACCCCCTGCTGCTGGAAGTCACATGCATCAAGTATTGTTTTGGTTTTGCATTGTTGGAAGTCATGTCCATAAGTATTTTTTTTTATTCCCCATGCTGGAATTTACATGTATTTTTGAAAGTAGTCTTTTGTTTTCCCATGTTGTTGGAAGCAAGTCGTATTTTATGTCATTCTGTTGAAAGTTATCTGGAATTAAACCTAGCAACAGTATGATGCTGTTTCTAGTTCAATGCATAACTACGCACAGCACCACAGAGCTGGCACTGCTGAAAGCTTTTTAAATTGTCGCTTCAATGTATCGTTTATACATATTAGCTACCTTATCATTTAAATCTTGCAAAATCCACTTTGATCAGTGTGCTTTAATAGCTAGTTTGGGTCTTTGCATCACCACAAATGATGAACTGCATTGTAACTTTTGGAGCTGGGAATTTATTTTCCTCAGATTGATCTCAGAAGGCCAGGAGTTTGCGCTCCATTCAGTGTAGGGAAATGGGAAATGGTTGAAATTGTCTATTTATTCAGTTGTCAGAGAACTCTATTTCCATGGAATTTGTATGTCTGCAGCGCCCAAAAATGGATCCTCAAACATTCAGTGACTGTCAGTTCAATCCATGATGATTTGTCTACATTTGTAGAGCCAAAGCTCTCTGGTCAGACTGCTTACTGAATGATTAATATTCCTCTGGATGACAAGGGTAAACAGAATGAACTTGTCTGTGATGGCAGTTCACAGCCTTAGGACAGTCAGACATGATAGCTATGCTGACAAAATTCCCCTAATCCTCTTCCCTTTAGATTAAGGAAACAATGTTTACAACAGGGAAGGGCAAAAAAAAGATGACTGCTGACCTGACAGAGAGCCAACATGAAAATTGCTTTTTAAAGTTAAAATATGCATTCACATATAATATTGACCTCGGCTGATAGGTCTGCTTAAATTCTTTTTCGTTAAATCCAACGCTGGCAAAAAAAGGAGAAAGGGTCACATTAATGTAAATGTATGTTTTGTATATTCAGCTGACATTTTCACCCATTCTCGCTTGCAGTTAAAGTAAAAGTATTAAGTCCAGTTTGTTGCTCAAGGGCACAGTTTAAAAGAACTCTGGCTGTTTCACAATAGAGAGGGCCATTATGCCATTAAGCCGTGTTTGAAATATTGCTTTGTTGAGCACCCATAATGAGCGTGCATTTCTAAGGCTTGCTACAAAAGGTTTTTCATCAGGCAAAAAGTGACTGTGAGCCATACCTCTTTATACAGTAAAAACATTAGAGGAGATTAAATCTAAGTTTGAGGAAATAAGTCACTTTGTGCTTGCACAAAGGATAAAATTCTGGATATACCAACTGTTTTTAAGTGTTTCATATTAATCGTGACACTATCTCTGTCGTCTAACTGTACGCCTTCATTAAAACTGTTTATATAAGAAGTCGCATAGCCACATAAATCAGCATGTTAGTTAGCAAGCCAAGTGTGGATTTTTCCATAAAATGGTCTGCTTGTTGATGCATTTAGTGTTGCTGTTGTCTGCATTTCAGTGTCTTTTACAATAGCATAACAACAAAATTGTAAAGAGCATATAGTGTGTTCTGGGGGGAAAAAAAGGACAGGGCCTCACAGAGAGTAAAGGCACATAAAAGAACATTGGCACCCAAGAGCGTAGTTCATTGTAATGCTAAATAGGAAGCAGGAGTGATTCTGCCCGTGTTTATCTGCCAGGCAAAAGTTATCACACCCGGTTACTTCAGCTCCGAGCCATTCATGACGTGCATTTTCAAGTGCCACTGATCTCGCCCCACGCCAAAGGTTACACAGATCAGCAATACCCTACTTGTAAAATGCAAATGCTGAATAAGAAAATTAAAAAAAAAAAAAGAGAGAGAGACTGGAGCAGATAGATAAGGCTTTTTCAGATTCTGCACGTTGGACTGAAATCCTTGTCAGGCGTTTGTATTATAACGTTTGGGCCTTTTGTGTGCAATGCCGGGGTTGAAGGACTCTTTCGTGAATGCACAAACCTCCCACCACAGTAAGCAATTTGATACACTTGTTCCAGCGGATTTTACCTACAGTGGGAACAACAACATGCTCGTCTGCACGGTCAAGGGCAGCCAACACTTTTATACTTGATAAACAATTGGTTGTTTTCATATAATGTCAATGCGACGGATATACAGTGCATAGCGTCGGTGCAGGGAGAACAAGAAGCAAAAGGTTATGCAGGATTATTGAGGATAGCAAAGATGTAATTGAAAATAGGAAGATCATGTTTCTGCCCAGATCTGTTTCAGGAAAAATCTGGGTTAAATGTCTTTAAATAATGTATTTCTAATCTTCCGAACAAAAAAATGCTATTAGGTTTTTTTTTTCCTATTGCATGAGGTCAAGAGTTTGCCTATTTGTGTATGTGAAGATGTGTGCGTGAGCTGCAGGGAGATTACAGTGCATGTGTGTGTGTCATTTTTGCTGTCATTTTTTTTTTTATCTTTTAATCCGAGTTCAAATCAGTTCATCTTAATAGATATTTGTCGAGATCAACCATAATGTCCCTGTCCCTTTATATGCTGCCGAGCAAGACAAATACGGAAAACGGGGAACTAGGAAAACCTTCTTAATAATAGATGAGCCTATTTGGGACAGTGTCCAGTCCAACCACAGGGGTTTGTGTCCTAATATTTCAACAGCAAAGTGCAGCGCATGCACATGCTGCTAAACTGTCAACAATTCTGATTCAGCCTCTGTATCTCGCCCCTTTTTCTCTCTCTCACACACACACACATGCACGACACACACCCACCACTGCACAGCAGGTTAACTTCATAATAATATCTCGACGACAGAACGTACAAAGACATGAAACAATGAAAAGTTTCAAACAAGTTTTGCTGAGGCTGAGAAGACAAAACAAAGGACTGTGAGGTGTTTATAGACTCGCTTCTTGGAGGTTGATTGAATGCTTAGAAGATAAGCTCGGCGACATTAGATATCCCAGTGGGTAGAGGATGGGAGGTTAATCTCATTCTCCACGATGATGTATCCGAAGTGACTCTTTTTTGCCGGTGGTATCGTTTCTGAACACTCCTTGGGTTCCAAGGGCAAGGAAAGTGTCCATCGGAGCCGGTGCATTGATTGCTTCAAGATTTGATTAAACTCTCGGCTGTACTCCAAATGTAAGACAATAGCATTGAGATAATCTCACCTTCTCTCCTCGGGTCAGACGTAATGCGGTTTAACGATATGGTTGTGCACTCTTCCCACGCAATACCTCACCTAGGACGTTTTTAGTTAGCTGTGGGCTCATGTCAAAACTGCTGGTTTACACAAAAAAAAACCCAAACACAATATATCTTATCTGTCCTGAAAATCAATTCTAAAAGCAGAAAAGGAAAGGTGTCGCTGGATAAATTAACATCCAAAATAGCCAAGTGGATAATTAAGATCTAGTATTTAGAAAGGGATGTAAAGGTAAACACTGGGACAACCCCGCAGTGTCGGATGGGTCATCTCCTCCCAAAGGGCAGCTCATGTGACTCTTAAATGGGACACCAGTCCATCCACTGCAGCCCATGGCGAACATCTTTATTAAGCCTCATTAGCAGCCTTCCTATACAAATTTATTCACTGCAGATTACAAAACCAGGCTCTGGGGTGGGAAACCACAGCCCGGTAAATCATTAATTGATGATCCTGCACTTCCACTCTGCTACAGTATTTCTCCAAGCCGTATGAGAGCAAACTAACAACCCTCACACACTTTTTGCCTGAAACATTCTCCACACCATATGATCTTTTTTCCTAATGGGAAACTGCAGAAAGGCACGGTGTTCTTCCGCGATCGTTAAATGACCTTGTCTCGGTCCATTCCTCCCCAAAGCTGAGCATATTTATTTTGCCATGTCGTCTCAAAGTCGGAAATTACGGCTAAAGAAAAGAGGGATGCTGTATATTAAAGGTCTTTGTCTCGCAGGGCTGAACAGAGGGTATGTGGATTAGGCTGTCATGAACTGTGTATGGTTAGTAAGGTAGGGGGTCTGAAAGACACTGAAATAATACTTCCTCTTCCCAATAGGAAAGTAATTTCCTTGACAGGATGGGTTCTCCAAAAAGGCGTGGGTTTTCTATTTCTGGGAAAGAGATCTTATTCAGACACAGTTAAATCAGAGATCCTGCTGAGGTGAGATGGCTGTTCTTCTGCTCAATCTTTTTTTTTTTTTTTTAAGACTTCACAGATTTAGAGTTTTCCAGTCCATTCTGTCTGCTCAGCTCACTCCATTAATTTCTCTGATGCTTCACTGAATCCTCCTGTAATGATGACAGTTAACCTGGAATCGCAGTAATATTAAAGAGTGGAATCGGTGCACATCAGCCCGGCTACGAATGCTAATTGACTTGATTGTTATTAATTTTGACATTACGTTCCAATTACAGATAGCAAAACATTGATTTCATTTTCTTTTCATTTTATGGTTGGAGATTAAGAGGGCATTGATCACACCTGAATGACTCAGTGTGTGCGTAGCTAATTAAAGACTGAGATTGCAATTAAGATAATGAGTCTGTCTAAGTTTTCAGATGGAGAACACAAACAATTTTTTAACCCTGCCAGTCAGGGATACATGGCTTTAACTACTTAATGCAGTGTGCAATGTCATTTATATTCCTATGACATACTATGGGATGAGCATATTTCCCATAATGCATGCACTGTGAAGGTTGGAGCGTACTGCCTCGTGCTACACATGGGTTTGCACCAATCTTTTGAGAACCATAGTTGCAGTTATTGCATTATCGGTAAGGAAGCTCCTTGCACAAGAAAAAAAGCTACAAAGTCTGTAAAGAAAATGGGCAGCCGGTCCATTCTGCCTGGTCTTAACCATCAGCTTAATGGGTAACTGTCCCCTTAAGAACAATTAAGCGTACATTTACACTCAGCTTGTTTAAAAAAGGCTGTGAATGTTGGACAAAGTCTGGCCGTTCGGCTCTTCTGCAAGAATTGTGTTTGAAGTGGTTCAACGTCCTGAATATTGACACTTGACTGTAGACAGGTAAGAATACACACTAAATATCCACACTGAGACATCAGGGGATGTGAAGTGTTGAGTTTCTTAGCGTTTAGAGTGAGAACAGTACCTGAAGGACCTGCAGGAAACAACCTAATACATAAGGGTTTGAACTTTATCACCAGACATGGTGTGGATAATTCTGCAAAACCCTGGAATACATTTGATGACCATGTTTTATACAGCCAGAGCCCACTCACACAATTCTGCTACAATATGTGCACAAGGTAACTAATAGGGCTGTACCGAATGTCTTTCTATTTTTACATTCAAAGCTTCTATTAAGTTTTTTTTTTTCATTGAATTTCCCAATGTGTGTTGTAGTATCAAGGAGATGTTTTGAAGCAACGAGTTTTTCTTGGTTCACGATAAACTCTGCAATGTAAGGTAAGAAAATATTTTTCACATCCACCTTCCTTATTAAACAGAAAAAAACAACCCTTCTGAAATGAAGTTTCAAAGACATAACAATGGCCCGATTGTGCCGTTCACTCATTGCAAAAGCATTTAAACTCAACAGAAAACCAAACAAAATTTATTTTCAATGTCCCATTGTCTCTCCACAATTGCTGTCCTCTTTGCCAAGTGAGAGCTGCTGTTAAGTGGGCATCTTATTTTTTAGCAGCAATCCATTAAATTAGCAAAATAAAATCAGCAACACTTGCCAACTAGCAAAGATTTCAGCCAATTGCTGATAGCCAGTTTGTGCGTCCAACAGTGCAAACTTAGCAATCAAATGCTGGTTTAGAATTTGAATGTCAACATTTTGAATAAAGCTTTGAAGCTTTTCATTATGCGGCATAGTCCTACAGTCCAACTGAGGATAGTCAAAGATCATGGTTTAGGAATAAGTGCGGTTACCCAGACCCTTGTTTGAAACAAATATTAATTGTAGGCCTTTAATAGGGCTTGAATTCTAATCTCCTGCATATACGTTGAAGCCACAACATGCCCATTTATCAACCTTGACCTCCACACACTTATATACTAGAGGCCTTGCTACATAAAGAGCATTCTGCTTAGGGCGCTGGCATTGGACATAAATTGTGGGGTGCAGATTCACCCAACACAAACATAAATCATGGACTCAATTCAATTCCTCATAATGCACGCACTACGTAACAAAAAGAACAGAGTAAACAAAAGTCTGATCTGATACTGATATTTAGCTTTTCCTCATGTTGTCTTATCTACCATGAGATGACAAATTACAGTAAGCAGAGCAGATATTTCCATCATGATTAGTTTAAGTTACAGCGATTGAATCAGATTGTATCTCCTTGCTCCCAGGACTGCCTAATTCACTGACATCATGTAATGGCAAGTTGCCAAGATGGTGTCCAATAAACAAGCACTCTGTGTGCCTTTTGTTCAGTCACCTGGTTCCCTGTAATTAGGCAACATGAACCTAAATCAACCAAAAGCAGAAATGTAACAAAGAGAATCTATTCATGCTCATGAAAGAGGGAATAACTGGTGTGAAAGCACTAGAAACATCGATGTTTTGATGCACTGCAAACAGTCCCACTTCAGACACCAGAGATCCGTTTGGAGCATTTATTTTTTCATTGCTCATGTCAACACAGCGCCACTTAACAGCGTTCTGAACAGGAGACTTTATACACCCACTGTACATGTTGATGGTGATAATGTAGACTGGAGCTCCACTCTCCGGACACAACTAGACTGTAAGGCTGGAGTTTGGAGACTTGACTCTCTTCAGAAGCAACAATATAGGGTGTCTGTACCGGCAGCTTAATGCAACTCATATTCATGTTAGAGTCTGTCCTCCGTGCCAACCTGCTCATGTCGTGGCAGTGATTGATGGTAATGCAGAGAGATTAAATGGCACAATTCACAGTCAAGGCAGGAGGGAGCTGAAGTGGACGTTCATCGGAGAGGAAGGGAGGTTGTGTCCCATTAGAAAACAAAATGAAACAATGCTGTAACCTATATTCCACACTGTTTGTGAATAACCTTTTTTTTTTTCTTTTTACTTTCTTACATAACATGTTTTTTTTGTTTTTTTTGCATAACTTCCATGGTTTACTTGACCATTAATGTTTTCACTTCCCGCATTTACAAAATGTACTTACTTACCCACCTTTATTTAACCTAACCTAGAAGGTTGTTGCCCTTAAGCTATGTCAGTGGTTTTGTAGCATTAACACTGGAACTACGCAAACCGTAAGTGTATAGTTAACAAATGTCCTGGAATCTGACCCAGGAGACAGGATTCTTGTCCAATATATACTCATATACAGTACTTTGTTGCACCTAACTAAGAAATCTTTTGTCCTTCAGAGGTTTCGTTGCATAAATTCACCAAACTTTCAGCCTTTTGATATAGTGACAAATGCTATGCTTGGAGCTGCAAAAATGCTAATAAGAGTCATCTTTGCAAACTCTTATATGTGTCATAATGGTGGTATTATCAAAGTGCTATTCTTTAATTTGTCCGGAGATCTTGTTGGGAATTGTTGCAGTTAAGACTCAAGCCAATTGTCTTGGATCCGGTTAAAGTGGCCTTGTTAATAACTCCCGCCTCGATTCTGAGCGACAAATCCCATGCATATGCCCGTTAATGCCATAGTTTGCCATACATTGCTTACAAAAACAATGAATGACACCAGTGACACCTAACTCTTCCTCCAGCATTCCTTTACGTACTGAAATTGTCAAAGAATGCACGCACTCCGAGGTGAGAATTGTTCTAAGGCTTCGTCTCTTGAAAAAAGCTCATTAAAAACAATGCTGGTATGCATGTATGTAATTACATATTTTGCCAGGGATTTCCTCCAGATGCAGAGGCTGACCTGATTTTCTTAATGACTAAAACCTCGAGTCCATGCTGGTCCCAGAGACATTTCTGCACAGTGACGTTGCGGCGGAGTTGAAAGGAATCTGGCCTAATTAAAAGAAATATCCTGATGCAACGGGGCATCCTGAGGAGTGTGCAGTGGGATGTCCGTTTGATTAGAGTGGGTCTATGTATTATTGGATGAAGCAAGGTCTACCTTTGTAAGTGATGCACAGTTTCCCCACCTAATGCAGTTATTCTAATTTGTCATTCATTATTCATTATTTTACTTTTACATTACTTTCCTTAAGAATACCATTAATAAGAAGTACAAGCATGTAACCAGACTGGAGTTTCTCTCTGTTTAAATCTACTATAATATCTAAATGCCGAGCTTCATTTACTAGCAGGATAGCTTAGAAAAAAACATAATCGCAGCATCACTAAATAGGGGAGACAGAGATTTGTAATTATGTTTTACTGTCGAACGAATAATGCCATTAGAGAAGATTCATGCTTCAACTGACACGTCATAGCATGGCACAAAACCGCTGCAACATATGCTGTTAAGATTTGTTACATGCTTTGCCTCATTTATGCTCTTTCCTTATTTAATTTGATTCTTTTTTCACTATATGAGCATAGAAAAAATCGACTTCGTCCTTTCTCTACCCCTGGGCTTATATTCATGAAGATGCACACCTGTATGCGAACCACTTTGGTGTAATTTATGGCCCATTCCACAGCATTTAGTTCACCGTGATTACAAAGATAAGGCTGGAAAGTAAAAGTCGTTTGGATAGAATAGGGTGGGAACAAAAAACTGTGAAATGGCAGTAAAGAATGTCTCTGCCTTTGGATTTTGTTAATAATTGATTTGTCTCTACTTTTCATATTAGCAGAAAGAAGGAAGTGGGTTTCACAATTGTGTCCCGTGGCCATTTCTAAAAATTCAAAGAATGTGTTGCATTTTGTAGTCTGTTCTCAAATACGACTCATTAGAAAAAAGGAAAAAAAAAAAAAATCGACAAAACACAGCTTTGCTGTCATCCCCTTTGGTAAGATTTAATTGATCAGCCACTGTCAGAGGTGTAAGAGTAATTAGGGTGATTTCATGGTGAGGAAATTCTGGTTGCAAACTGATTACACTTTTACTATTACTGGATTTATTAAAAATACATTCTCCCACTCATCATTAAGAATGTAGGCTGTCCAAAATCATGTTCTTACTCATGAGGTTTTTGTGTGGTTTCAAGCTGTACAAGAGAACTCGGAAATGAAAATAACACAAAAAGAACCTCATGAGCGAGGACTGTATGTGCTGTTAATTGTATGAACAAAATCATTCCTCATAGGCATCACAATTTCTTATATCTGGTAAGAAAAGGCCCCCATGGTCGTTTCTTTTTTCTTTCCCTATATTTTATCATGTTCCTTTTTTCACAAGCTAACAAAATGCCTCATCACAAAAAAAAGAGTAAAAATAATTATCACAGCTCTGGAGTATGAAAAAAGAAGAGGTAATTAGCACCACTGAATTAATCAGAGATAGGAAAATTGCAATTATACTTGTTCTTATTAAGTTACATTATTTCCTGGACCACCATGAAATTATTTTTTCTGGTATTGCAATCCCTTGTCAGACTCATTAATAACAATGGTGTATTCTTCTTAAGTTTAAAAGTGGTGGGTTACAATTAAACTTAATCATCTGGTTACAAGGCCAGTCCAGCACATATCCAGAGCTGCATTAGGACCAATATGTGGGAGCTTCAGCCTTAACAAGGAACCTTTTTTCAGAAAGGATACCGGACAATTCAGGCACAGGTGTATTGACCAAAACTTACAACCTTGAATAAATAAAGGAAGCTGTTTCAGGCTCCGAAGGACAGAACTGAATACAGCATTCATTCATAGGAATTATTCAGTTACTAAGAAAAAGTCAATATAGCTCATGAGGAAGAGAGTTTGACAGTATACAGAGAAATAATGTAAAGTGTTTGGAACCTTTCACAATTCGGCCCCGTTATTATTCATTCTCTTTTAGAAACTGAAGGATTTATTTTTTGTTGTTTTTGTCTTTACATTCATCTTTTACCCAGGACACATGGTTATTCCCGTGAACACAATTGTGAGGAAGCAAAAAGAAAGATTTGTGCAGTGGCTAGCTTGGAATTGGCAGGTGAGTCACTGATTACTAGCTAATGGCACAATAACTTCAGATAGCTTATTCATAAGAATTGTTTGCACCTTAACCTTGTTGGTTTAACATTCCTCTGTTTGGAGCAAAATCCCAACAGAAGACGTTCAATAAAAGCTTTTATCAGGATGGATCAAGGGGCAAGAAATAGTTTCCATTGATGAAGTTTATGCACATTTTAAAGATCTAAATGAGAAAACATTGATGGAAACATCAGCATTTGAATATAAATACAAGATTTTATTCACTTTTGAGGTGGTTCTTCTACTCTTCTTCTTCTGTTTTCTGTGTATGACCATATCTTCTTCTTCTACAGTGTACTAAAAAATTGGCCTACAGCAATTTATTCAAAGTATGTTTATGCAGCTTTGTTTATTCATTAAAGTTGATGGAAGTGCCCCTAATCCACATTTTCTTTAAGGCATCACCATTTGGCGACAAAAGGCTTGGCTCCAATACTCAATGGGCCAATATTAAGAATGCCAACCTTACAGATTTACGATTTCCATCCAAGACATTCGGTAAGAGTTCACCTTGTGAGTAGTTTTGGACTGATGGATGATGCTATCGTCCCTCCCTGATGGATGACAGTCATTGACCACTGAGTCCATCACTGTGATTTAAAATTCTCCATTTGCAGTGGCATTTATTGTGTGCTTAAAAAGTAATTCTGATTAATCAGCGGTGTACAGATTGATTTTTCAAATGCAACTGAGGGTGGATACTTTTTCTTTGAATAAAGGTTGAACAGTTCCAAAGTAAAATGAAATTTGTTTGAAGAAATTAAAACTTTCATGGAAACAGGGAAAAAAAACAAAAACCATCCATCCATTATCTTCCGCTTTATCCGGGACCGGGTCGCGGGGGCAGCAGACGGAGCAGGGACGCCCAGACCTCCCTTTCCCCAGACACTTCCTCCAGCTCTTCCGGGGAGAACCCAAGGCGTTCCCAGGCCAGCCGAGCAACATAGTCACCCCAGCGTGTCCTGGGTCTTCCCCGGGGCCTCCTCCCGG
>JAOWBC010000812.1:1557766-1575063 GCA_028566105.1 Hypoplectrus providencianus | reverse complement strand
GAGAAGAAGTAACATCTCTGGTTGACTGAATCTGTTATTTAAATAGCAGTCAGCCAGCTGAAAGAAAATTACTGGTTTATTTCATGTTACTTATCTTAATACAAGCCTTCTTTCCATTATGCCCTACTTTTAGATGAGATTATGACTAGATTATGCATTCTAGACCAAGCTTTATATGTTGTTAAATAGGGCCCTTAGTCTTGTCAGGACATTTTAAACTTCCTGCAGATGTCTCATCTGTTCCCAGTTAATAGTCAATAATAAATAACCCAGTGTGCCAGTAAAAGAGAATCATTTTTAAAAACCACAAGCAGATTTAAAGAGTTTAGCTTTCAAACCTTTTAACAATGGCAGTGGGAATGTTTAACGTAGTGATGGGCGGAAGAGGTATTTTGCAAAGCAACATGTAAACAATGAAAGCTTAGCAGGATGCATTTAAAGTAAATCCCCCCAAATTAAACAAATCTTACCTAGGGTCTATTTGTATTTAATTAATGGTAGCTGTGCTGATGCATATAATGTACTCCTTCGGTCTTGGAAGAGTTTTAAACAGAAAGCAATCAACTGCAGTTCATGTTTGCAGCTTTAAATGTACAGGATACAACTGGATTTACTTTTTTTGAAAAGTTATCTCCTGAAAGATAAAAGGACGAGAAATCCGTGACCTACCTACCTATCATTTTACCTACCCGGAGCAACTGAACTTCCAGCTTCTGTATCTCTTCTCCGGCAGAAAATTTGAATTGAAATTGCCATTTATGCGACGAAAACTGCATCTAACATGCTTCAGAGACTTTATTTTTCATTTTGTATGAGCAATCTAACCTTGTGACAATCACAGTGCCACCCATGTGTATAATAGTTGTTTGGACATCATTTCAGAAAATTGGAAGTTAACATACCCAAACATGTTTCTGTGCTGCTGATACAAGGTCAGACATATATCAGCATCGTGACAGATCTGTAGGTTTGAAGCTTCGAAGAAAAATGAAGTAATCATACACTTTGAGTACATTATTCATGTAATACATCTTGCTATGCATGTACAAAGAATAATGCCCTGGATATCCTTGATATATAAATCCCGTAAACATAACACCCAGGAGCCCTTTCAGGGGCTTTATGGCTTTGTGGACAGTATCATGCTGAATAATGTGCATGTGGGTATGTGTCCTTAACAGAGCACCACAATATGTTTGGATGATTTGAGGGCACGAGGCATAAACGTGTGTTATAAATTTAGCCAGTGTCTTGGCCTTCCTTCTCCTCCCCGTCCCCCTGTCGACCAAGGCCAGGTCCCTGCTGATGGAGAGAGAGGGGTCAACTCTGGCAGCAGGAACAAAGTGGACTTGACAAGTGTGAAAGATTTAGTGCTGGGCATTTAGAGTGATCATCTTTTCCCCTTTGTCAGCAGGTAGAGAAATTTCTCCGCCCTTACTGTGTCCTTGATTCAGGTTTGATGGCACAGGGGGAAATCCTGTCTCGGTGCATGTCTCCCCTCTGCTGTGATGTGGAGGCCGGTCGGTACATTGCCCTGTTAATGACTGTTATTGCTCAAAGTGGGATGATTATTATTACCTCAAAGCCTCGGTTCTGACTTCCTGTCTGCCTGAACTGCATTTTACTGATTTATATATACGGGTAACAGGAGGTATTCCATGGGGATGGTTAGACTTTAATCTGCAGATGGTTATCAATCTCAAAACGATGTCTGCCCTCTTGAAAGGAATTACCATGCTTTTGTTGTCAAGTTATATTCCAACCCTTTTCTTCTTATTTCATTTGCTCTCACTCTACACAACTCCCCTCTGTATTATATGGCTTAATTTTCCTGAAGAGCAGCAAATGTTACAGTTCAGTGGAATTTTGAGGCGTCTTAAATCCCAGAGACTGCGCCTCATAGATTTCAGTAAACTATGAAATTAAATATGGAACCTCCTGTGTGAATTGGATTTAAATATCCCTATTACTCCGGCAAATGAATAAAAAAAGTAAGATTAACTTTTAAATGATGGTGAGAATCCTCCAGTGCTACCGCTTCATAATTAGGTCATTAGTGCAAGTATGATGCTTCATAATCCTTCCCAGCGGCAAGCATGATACCACAGATCCATATCACCCTGTTATCAACACTCCAGAGACGCAACTATTGCTGTTCTTCACCGTCTCTCCTGGACAGTGGGAACAAACAATAATAAGCCATAAATCCACATCAGTTACGTGCCATGTGCCTTGATGTGATGGATTTAGATGAGGCAAGTTCAGGTGAATGTGGAGGAGTCCTGATGGTGGGCGCTGCTTGGTTGATCCCCAGAGTGCCCTGTGGCTTTATTTTACACAATTACCATTTTAAATCTTCTTCCACTTTTATGAAAAATCTTACTGCAGAAAAGCCATACAATTAATACACCCAAACTGTATCATTGATGTTGTGATGACTACTTCAAAACTGCATCAAGTACAAATATAGTGTAGAAAGCAGAGGGTTGGAACGTGAATTGAGTTGGACGGAGACGTTTCTCAGCTGGCACAACAAAGTCTGAAGCCCCGATCAGAGAGCAGGTAACACAAAGTTGGCTATCAACCATCTTTGTTGACCAAGACTTTCTTCTTCAGGCTCAGTCCCCATTCTGATAAAAGGGGACACTTGGAGAGTCATTTTACTCAAGTGCCGCTTAAACCATTGACTACTTCTATTGAGAAAATTAAAAGATAAAACACCAAAAAGCAACACTTTTGCTGCAGAATGAAAAAGAGACATTTTGGATCAGATTTAGGGTGAACAAATGAGTGAAGATATTCAATTGCAAACCAAATTTAGCAGGAGAACAGCGTTCCATTGTTGACATTAATGTTGCAATGTGTTCCTAACATTAGTGATCAAACCATTTCCCCAACTTTCAAGAATGGGTTTCGGTGCATAAATCTGTTAGTTTAATAAAGAAAATGCTTAGCTAAATTATGAATGCTAAATTAGAATTTGTGATGTTTAAAAGAGCAATCCTTATATATTGTGCAACAGCTGTCAAATTATGTTGGCAACATGGCGAAAAACAGCGCTCACATGTCAATCATAAAGATTTTTCAGCAAATCAAACAAACCCATTCACAAACTTTGATGATACTCTAGCTTCTGAATTTATGACATTTTGGTATAGCCTAAACTTTTAGCTCTTATACTTTTGAAGTTTTTCAGAGCATGAGAATATGTTTGATTTTGCAGAGTTCTTATACTTGAGAAACACACCTACATTTTGCAATGAATAAATAATAAACCAAATCTTTTAGAATGAATGAACTCAAACTTTACTTTCAGGACTGCAAAATCAAATCGGCTTTAACTGATCTTCTAGTTTTCCTTTTCCATTTGAGATACTGGGGGTGACGCTAGAGCGCTCGATTTAAGCTTCAATTTGAGAGGGATGTAAAACTTCAAATTGAGCAGCAACACAACAAACTGCAAGGGACTCACATCTGGAATCCCAGTTTGTGATTGCTCTTGTGATTGTCATTAGCAGGCGCCGATCCCTCTTCCCTCAGTTTTGAGGTTCTCGCTGCAGGTGTCTTTATGGTTCCAGCTATTTCTTTGATGGATTTGACTTGGTGAACAGATTTCGCAGAGGATGTGTTTACCGGAACAAAAACAAGACCATCATGTGATTTACACACACTTGTAGAACCAAAGCAATTAGGAACAAAACTATGACAGAAGGACATATTCATATTTCTCTCCTGTATCTCTTTTGTGAGTGCTGCAAAACAGATGGAAACTTTGAAATCCATTGGGAGAGGAAACACATTTGTGCAATTTTCAGCAACAGCAAACTGTCTTGTACAATACAAGTGATTTTTTTTTTTCAGCTCAACAAAAAACTATATCCGTGGAACCCTGTGGTCTAGTGCCAAAAAAGGATGCTTGTAGTAAATCAATAGTTACGTGTGATTCTGTCACTGAATGATACTAGAACCATTTTCCAGTGGTGTGTTTTATCCTGCTTCACACAGGTTTCACCCTCGAACAGGGTTCTGGTAGCTTAGGTTTTGAATCCTCGGACTTGGTCCCCTTACCATGAACCTGCCATTCTCACCTCCACTTCCTTACATACAGTTACTATTTGTTGCTAAGCACCAGGAAGCCAAGCAACATTGTTTCTCATCACCTTATAAGCTGAACTGTTTTGACTTGGTTCGCACACAGTGTTTTACTCATTCTTAAATGCAAATCAACTGCGAGTAAGTACAGTCAGGGTTGCATTATACCATAACCCACCGTTACTATTTCCATCCATGCAGTTACCGTTTGCTGCTGAGCACAAGGATTTGCAACCCAAGCAACACTGTTTTATGTCATCTTGTGAGCGTAAATGTTTGAATGGTTCTCACATGGTGTTTTTCTTTCATTTTCAAGTGCATACCAAGTGCAAACATATTCATCATGCAATAAACATCATTAAAAGACCATGATATTGCCGCAAGTCTTGTCAATAGTAAGAATTTATAGCATGCATGATATAGGTGAAAATAAAGGTGAAAGCCATTTTTGCTTCACTGCTCATCAACAGCCAGGGTTGTATTATACCATCACATACAGTTACAGTTTGCAACTGAGCACAAGAACTCAAACGCAACTGTTTTCTGTCACCTTAAATGACTAATTGTTTTTTGTTTTTTTTACTTGTTCTCATTTACTCAATTGTAAATGCAAACATGTTTATCATGCAAAAAAGATAAGATAAAGACATAGTAATGCTGCAAAAAATTTGTCAACAAAGATGCAACAATAGCATGTAGAACATAGGTGAATGCATATGTGAAAACCCATTTTGGCCTTACTCACAGCCAGCATTCATTGTTGTTTTATGTTATCACATGCAGTTACTATTTGCTGTTGAGAACTAGGACTTGCCACCCAAGCAACACTGTTTATGTCAACTAATGAGCCCAATTGATTTTACTTGGCTCTCACAAAGTGTTTTACTTAATCTTAGATTCAAATCAAGTGCAACATATTCAACATGTAAAAAAAATGAGAAGACCATGATGATGTTGTATAAAACTTATCAACAATGATACAACAGTAGCATTCACAACATAGGTGAAAACCCATTTGGCTTCACTGCTAGCCAACACGTGTCTACCATCATAAAAGCACGTGTAGGCTCTATTCAACCACTCAGCTCAGTCCCTCCCCCTTTCACACAGATGGCTCCCGTGCACATCTCCTCATAGCCCCTAACATGCAAATGCACGCATGAGGGTCACACAGTCCAACCTCTGCCCACTCTCCTCCATGTGGAGGTTAAAATTCACATTGGCATCCTTGACATCCTGATATTTACGAGCATGACCGACAGCTTTTAAAGTGGTGCTGCTCAGATCCTGTCTTGCTGGCATTCACTAGAGGTGGGACCTACAGAGCAAATCGCTGAAGTCAATTGCTGTTAGTCAACGTAAAAGCCAGGCTGTCTTGACTGACAACAACCTTTGAATTGGCCTCGAGAAATCAACATTGCCCCCTGAACACTACTCTTGGAGACTCCACTGGTAGAAGGTCCTCATGGTAAGAAGTCAAAAAGTCAAACCCATACGACCCAAAGCAGCATTTCTTAACCACCTTTACATTTTAAATTGTATAAAATTGTGAATTTGTTGAAGTTTTAAGTTATGGCTCAAAAACTACTTGTGTAGGTTTAGGAAAACATGTTTTCTTTGTCAGTTTGAGGATGCTAGTAACATTTATGGTACCATCAGTTAAAAAGAAGTTGACTTTTGGTTTTCTTTGGGACTTGAAAGGCAGCATTCTTGGTCAAAAGTGCTGTACCAATATTATCAATAATGTAAACAGGGGCCATAAAAAGCAACTTCTACCAATTAAAAACTGTATATTTTTATTGGTGGCAACTGTCTTGTAGGTAATGCACATGCTTTAGCAGTACTTCTCTGCTAAAACAGTTGCACCTCAAATGACTGTCCCATAATGCCTCCTACCTGTATTCCTTTTCACATTTGAGATGGCTGAGTGCAAATGGATAGTGCTGGTTTCAAATAAGGGGTGGGTTAATAACATGTAACCATTTGGTAGACCACTGATTTGAAAGCAAAATGGTAGAAATTATATGAACACCCCACACTGTTTCTGCTAGATTCAGCATATCATTGTGCCATTTTCTTAAAAAGTACTTTTTCTACCCTATCATCTGATCTTGATATTGTATCTGTTTACAGTGTATAATTTCAAATTAGTGGAGTGAGTAATACTCTATCAAAAAAAAAGGATGGAAGAAGAAAATATAATATGTTCCCATATATCCACAAATTGAATTCCCCTCGGGGATCAATAAAGAGTTACAGTTAAATGGCAGCAAAGGCTACATTTCATTTACTATTTGCACTTGATGAGCCATATCGGAAGAAAAACAGGCTACGTCTGCAAACATTTCATATCTTCTCATCAAATAATAAAAATGATATTATCTGGAGTTGTACATCAGCAGCGGAGTTGTACACCATGCAGCCTACTGAGAATAAAGGTACCCTTCAAACACGACATTCTGAACATGTCACTCACTTGTTCAGTGCTTTTTTCTGGCAAAGCTCTGAAATACAGATCTTACACCGTCACAGTGTAAAAGAATACTAAAAATTCTGCTTTGTAATCCAAGGAACGTGATTGCATTGCAGCTTTTCCTTGCTTGAGATGCAAAAGATACTAGATCAAAGTCCTATAAGAACTTCACCGGTAAAGCTGCTCTATGACCAATAGGAGACTGGTTTTACTTGGTATGAGTGTCGAACTAAATCCATTTTTACCTGATAATAAGTTAGTTAGTGGAAAGGCAAAGGTATGGATGCATGATATAATCAGATGAAAACATGCTTCTTTCCTCCCCAGCTTTTCTAATTATATGCAGTACTTAAGAGGGAACTATTGATATCTTTATACCCACATCTTATGGAGACGTTGTGGAGAATCGTATTTGCTTGGAGAGATGAAGATGAGAGAGTTTCTGTAATGACCCTATCCAGCTCTTGGGTTGAACCAAGAGAGTATTAGACACTAGCGTAGCTTCTGTTCATGTAGCTGTTCAAAGAAACATTTCAGTTCAAGGGGAAATATTTTAAAGTAAATGAAAGCAGTGAACCTCTCAAAAAACTAAATATGATAAACTGTTGTGCATGTAGGCTCATTGTTAGTACTCTCAAAACATTTGTTGAAATATTTTCTCGCTAGATTTGATTTGACAAGTCCACGTTTAAGATGCCATAGCATGAATAGAACCATGAAATACTGTATTTCCACAGAAACCACAACTTCAAACTGCATTTGAAATATGGGTTTGAAACAGGGTGGAAAAAAATGATCATTATAAATATGGGAAAACGCTATAAACCATCCTCAAAAGGAATTTTTATGAGTCTGGGATTTCTAATAAAAATCAGTTTCAGATTCAAAAATAAGGGGGCTCTTTGTGAGCTGGTGGGAGCTATTCAGTAGTCCACTTTGAATTTCTATAGTGGAGCATTATCTTTGAAAACGTGCTCCATGTTTCAAACAGACAGCCCATGAAATGAAAGAGTAAGCATCGGATAAAAGAGTCTCAGTGTTGATGATGCCTAGAAAGCCAAGACGGAAGCAAGCAGCCAGCTATGTCTCATTTGGGCCTCATTCAAACCAAATAGACAATGGCCCATTAAATTGTGACATGTTTACAGCTTCACGTCATTTATGAATGATGTACAGTATGTGGCACAACGTTTCAAGGCAAATGACAGGTCACAACTGCAGCACTGTAATACAGCAAGAACACGCGGATTCAGCAGGAAACAAAAACTATGACAAGTGGATAAGGGCTTTGGCAAATGGCTCCATAAGTCTCTCCTGTCACTTACATATATGCTCTCCTGTGCGATCCATCATGGCAATGATTGGAACTGGTATGAAGCTCGGGTCAGCCCAGCAGCTGGCCCCTTTAAGGGAGTGCAGGGAGAGGGAGTCTTGGCATGGTTGGCCTGTTTAAAGGTGATGTAAACAGGCCCTGATGGATGAAGGACTCCCGTCCATCCATCATCCTTCCATCCTGAAGGGCCTTAATCTTCTGCAAACACAATCCTGCCGCTGCGCCCCTCATCTCTCCCGCCTTGTCTCTCAAGTCCTTAATATCCCTTCGTTTGGGGACCTTGTTCCTGCAGTAACCAACACACTCTCACTGGTCAGAAAGAAATGACACCGTCTCGAGGTTAAAAGCTGCCAAAAGCGTGGGGGAGAGCACCCTTGAGCTGTGCTTCCAGAATGTACCTAGCTCATTATTTATTACCGCTCTGACATGAATAATGCAGGACCAAACAATTGTTGACATCTCATTAATTGATAGCACCACAACTGTTATTCTGTGCTATAGGGCACTTCTCCAAATTATCTTGTGCGATGGTTTGTCTGCAAAGCTTTCACTTTTTCTTCCTTGGTTCAAATTACTGACAGTCTGAGGAGGAATTCAACACACGTTAAATAGGATGGGGGAGAAATTAGACAGTGTATTGGCAGGGATGTTAAAATGTGCATACAAAACATGTGCATAGGGTAGCAATGTAGCCAACTTCATTCCCACATACTCTTGTGGTGGTACTGCATATCCCTTTGACTTTCAATTGATTTGAGGAATGTTTGGCTTTCTGTCAGTTGTTTGTCCTTCCTGTTAACACTGGTGCAGCCAAGCTGCTGTCTCAGCTAAATAATGTAAGACTTCAGGGCCTGACGGAAAGTTTAATAAATGGTTGCCAGTCTGGCCACCAGACAACATCGTATTTTGGTTGCCAGACTGATAGAATGGTTGCCTTATCTTGATAAGTTACAATATGGTCGATAATGGTCCTTTGTGGTTATATCCCATATTTCAGTAACAGCAAGTATTTTTCATTATTTTGTCAAGGTCCTTTACTTCCAATGTAGCGAAGTCTTAATTCTTAATCATACAACTTTCAACTTTTTATTGATAGTTTACCCTGGCACACAGAGCCAGGTCAATAGGCCTTTTCCAGCTTGCTGTGGAAGAACAGCCCAATGCTGGGAATTGACCCACAAGGTCCGATGGGCACGTTAAAAAGTGACAAAGCAGCACGCCATGCAGGCCTATATTATTAATAATTCAAAGAAGCTTTGATGCAGTCTGCATGCTCTATATGAGTCAACAACAAGTCCATCTAATACAAACATATACAAGATGCGCTGTGGTATAAGGAGCCAAACGGTCTGCTTAGGGGTTTGGACATCCAGGATAGGATAGGTCAGGACATTCACCTTTTGTTTTGAGTGCAACCAAAGGTCCACACTGACAACAAAACCTAACCATGATATTTTTACCACATGTTCTTTTGAAGAACTCTTGGCTAAAACTTGGGTGACAACAGAAGTGTATGTTATGCAAGCTTGTTGGGGATTTTATCAAAAGCATCAAAATAAAGGTTCAATTGACCAAGTACAGACAATAATTCAGTACATCATTTGGTAAAAAAAAAAGAAAAAAAAAGAAGAAGAAACAGCCCGCTCTGTCTTTTGCAGTTTATTTTCCTTCTTGTTATATCAAGTGTAAATTCTTGTGATTGGCTTGCTCATCTTTAACTTCCTGGATTTGTTTTCATTTGGTGCTCTTGGGATTTGAAGAGAACTCCAAAATCTTTTTTTTTTTTTTTTTTTTCCCAGTTGCCTTGCCCATTTCAGTTTCCTGTCAATGGAATCATGTGTCTGCACCTTCTTGTTTTACTGAGAATGTTGAGTGAACATTTTGCTTATAAAACAAAGGTTCATTTGTGATAAAATCAGATTATGTGATATACTAATTAAACGACAACAGTTCCATGTGTGTAAAGCTGTAGTGAAACACAACAGTATGACAAATAGGCTGACCCAGTTTGTTAAAAAGTGGTGCCAAGGAGGTTCTGACCAAGCATCTATATGTGACAAGTCTGGAATAACAATGTGTAGTTCAGATTTGAGCCATTTTCAGCATCAAGGAATAATGGTATAAAAACTGTGTATCTTTGAGATTTTACTAAAGCGTTCAAATGTTCTTTTATTTTTTTTCATTATTGACTGATTTTCTGCTTTTCTGTTCCTTGGAGTCCACTGTGCTATATAGCGCTCTCTGCTTTCTTTGTTGCTGTCTGCTGTTGATCGAGTCCATTCTCAAGCTTTGATTCTAGACAGTACAGGTTATTCTACAATGCTGATGAGCTGTTATTGGACAAATTCCCTGTCCAATTGCCTTCGCTTCCATATTTCCAAATCAATGTAGAGCGAGGAATAGGCAAGACTTTGTATCATTATTTTTAACAGTTGCCAAGTGGGGAAACTAGGCCAAAATGATTATAATCAGTTTTCTGTCAGGTTCTATGTTCAAACTTACATATTGTACTTTAAACACTGAAACAAGCTTCATCTGGTATATTACCAGCATAACGGTGGCGCATATATTGACGCTATTACAGGTTTTCTCACTTGCACCCATTAAATAAAACAACACATATACACACAGGGAGCAGTTTAAACATTGTTTGTGGGTTTCCAGTCAGTCATGCACGTGAAACTGGGTGGCCACTCTCTCAAGTGTATAATTATTTTTTTTTCTTTCCAAACAGGAATTGCACTCACCTATCACTCCCCGCACACAGCATCTGTATCCCTGCCATGTATACCCCGGGCTGCAGCTATCAATTGAGTGGGAAGCTTACTGCAGAAGCAACCTATTATTGTGAGAATCACGCACACAAAAAATGAAATGAATGCCTCAAAAACGTCTGAGCACCTTTGTATGTTTGGTAGGTCAATAATAGAGTAATCACATTCTTCACAGTCTTCATGTCGCAGACTGGCGTTATACACCCATTTCTCAAGCAAACAAGAGGTAGAGAGGCAGAAGTAATACTGGCTGAGTTAAACATCCATTTAAATACAGGAAAAAGAAGGCGACTTTTCTCTGTGACTCTATGTAAAGAGGGTAGTGTTGTAAATGCTGCATTCAAGGTCTTTTTTTATCAGATGCTTTAACAAATAATGATACTTAGATGGCTGGGTAGTATCTCAAGTACTAGCAAGGTTTAGCTTCCTTTCACTGTTTTTTTTTTTTTACTTTAACTTGCATTAATTCAACTTCAGCAATAAACCTTTTAATGATACATTCTATGCAACATTTTTGCATCACGTTATTGAGCATTTCCTTATTATGAAAGCAGAAAATGGAATCTAGTTGGATAAATTACCTTACCATAACATATTAACAGTTGTAAATAAATATAATTGTCCAATAGACATCGTTGTTTTATGCTTTCTTCTTTGCAGCATTGGTACAAAGTAAACCTGCAGTATTTTCATCAGTCTTGTGAACAATTGAAATAACTTTTTTGGAAAATCTGAAAAACAAAGCATTGGGAGTGCCTGGGGCGTGGATTGATTCTTTCCAAATCTGTCTTTAAAATGTCTGTGGTGATACTAGGTTTACCTGGTTCCAGACTTCTTTTACAAAATCTGAAATGTGGATGTTGAGTCAGTGATTATTATGTCAGCTTCTGTGCCCACTGACAGCCAGTTAGAGGGATAATTCTCCTCAGCAGACAGGATCAAGACTCGGGACATCATTATTCCACTGATCTCGGTAATTGTCTAGCTGCAATCTTTAATAAAAAATAAAAAAAGGTAGATGACAGCAAGCACTGGTTAGATCAGCAAAGAGATCTATTTCACAGGTGAGATTTCTGTGTCAATGTGTGTGTGTGTTCTTTTGACTTTTTCAAGGTGATGACATATTTTGGGCCACTGATCTGATTTTATCATGCCCACACACTCATTTTGAGGCACATTAGCTGATTTTTTAGAATGATAAACTCCTAATAAATATTATCTCTTCTGCATTTTGAGTCATGAATATTACATTAACACTGAAGAATAACCAAAAAAAAATCTTTATTCAGTGTGAAAAAGATGATTTGTTAAGCAATGACAGTGGCGGCATGGACCCATAGCTCGCCACTGATTGGTTCAGGCGCTTCAAAACAAAACATGCACACATTGTTAGGCTGAATGAATCCAGAGAATTTAAATGCCAATTTAGCATGTTTGTACGACTTGAATTAGGTTTATAGGTAATTAGAGTCGGTTTAACGTAGCTTTTTCTTTTTCAGTAATAGTGGAGTAGTAAAGTATCAAAATTAGTTGTAGCTTGCTGCTACAAATTCTCTCTATTAACGTTTATGGAGAGCAGTCTGAGCAGTATCTATGTTTTCTGCACCTCAGTCTGTTAATAATCCAGGTTATTTGTTGTTCTTTGGCTCTGTGCTCAAAATCAATCACTAAGCCTTTTCCTGCCTCGGAGCAGCTCAGCCTCCAAGAAACATTTGTATAACTAAAACCCCAATCTGCATTCATTTAAGTCATGATGATGGTTAAAACATCTAAGTAAGTGTGAACACATTTACCACGGCTGTGCTGCACTTCAGCCCAATGCGGCTGACACTGCGTTGGACATATGTTACTCACTGTTGGCATATCTAGCACAAAACACTGACTGGGAGAAGAAATTGCCGGAAGAGCTACAGGGTGAGAGCTTTATTTGGCAAAAGAAAGAAAGATGTGCGCAGTGAAAGGAAGAAACCAAGCACTTTCCAGAAATATTTATTGCCTGTGAAGACGCGTCCATATTTTAGGGCTGAGATTCAGTGGATATGCTGAGAAACTCTCATTCACAATGACTGATATTATGAGCTGCCTTTTTTTTCTGCCTCTGCTTGACTTCAGTGTGTGTGAGATAAAAAGAAACCCCACACAATCTGTCATTCTGTAGTAGGAATATGAACTGTGGAAATGCGAGAGAAAATGAAATATGATAAGTATGGAGAGAAAACAATCAATAGGACAAGAGTTTTTTCTCATCTTGTCTGAAAATCCTTGTACAGGCATGAGGGTTATCGATAGACTCTGCTCTCTTATGTCTAAACCATAGTAGAAAGTTTACTTCATGGTACTTTTTTATGGGAATGTAAACAAGCCAAAGATAAAACTTTAACAGGTAAACTTCTGCAAAGAAACCTGCAAGATTCAGACTGATGTGATTTTTTTGAGACCAATATGACTGATTGAAATATGACTGCTGGATATTGTGAATTTTTTGAGGAAGAATGAAAGAGACCTCTTCTGAGGACTGTGCTCTGATTTTGCACCAATATGACAATGCAAAGTTATTCAGACTGCTTTTTTTTTTTCAAGTTGTCAGAAACTGACACCGACACGAAACAATCAGTGATCAATTGTAGAATTGGTTTACAATGCAATCTCTATGGATGTATAATGAATAATAATGTTAAACAAATATTAAATACAATTATGTGTTTGACCCTTCAGTCCTCTGTCCCATTATCAGACTGGCTTCCCCTCAAAATCTTCAGTTTCAGTCTTACATGTTTTATTTCAGCTTATGAGGAATGCGTATAAAAACAAAAGTGTTGCTTGTATATTTCTATGAGTCTGAATATATATTGTCAAAAAGGAACCATATGGTGCAGGCAGCAAAATACAACCAATGCTTGCATTTAAGACCGTCCTCTGCTGCAATTTTGCCGAGGCAGTCCTAATGACTGACAGCAATGCAGAGTTTAAATGGCCGTTAAACGGCCTACTTTCAAGACTAAACCATGTAGCGGCAATAACATTTAAAATGCAGCTCACTGTCATTAGTATGAGTGTTTTAAAATTGAATCAACCAATACAATAATTTAATGATTAAAGTGCATAACTCTGAAGAAGTATGCAAACAGAGTGGGCGGTTTCTATAGCACATCTATAACAACCTCAGTTGACCTGAAGTGCTGTACAATTATAAATAAAGCAGTAGACAATATACATAGAAATCAACAGATAGCAAAAAGAAAATTAAAAAAACTCAATCAATACAATCAATAAGTTTAAAGTACATTTACATAGTTAAATATCAGGACACAAAGAAATAATGGGTACAGATGTTTTTCTTTTAGCCAACACAATTGTTTGTTGTAAACAGTTTTATATCTGTAATTAATTTGATTTCAGTTGACATTGTGTTCCAAAGTCAACGGCCCTGAATAGAGAAAGCAAAATGCCCAAATGTAGAACCACAATATGGTATTTCTCAAGTACCAATAAATAAATCAAAAAGGCAAAAGGGCCATTGGAATTCTAAGGGCTTAAATAGGAATCCAGATCTTAAATAAATAGCAAAACAACATTATTACATTACCATGAGCACCACTTTCTGTTTCATGTTCTGTATGAAAAGTTTATTGCCACATATTGGGCAACAGATGCTGATATATCTGCCAACAATATCCATCTAATGTATCTAAAGTGCAATAACAAATTGAAACAATATGTTGTAGCCCTATGTGAAGTTTATATGTGGAGAACTTCATTGGGAAAAAAAAATCCATCTTTTCTTCATCACAGGGTGAGTGGCCTCTCCGACTGCTAATCAGAATAGATCCTGAGCCGCTGCACCGCCGCGGCCAGGGAAGGAGGGCTGTTAGGGGCCTCAGCGCCTTAGTGCCACCTGGTCCTCTCCTTCATCCTTTAACCCATCTTACATGCCCCACCAAACAGTCAGATCCCTCACTGCGGACAGCCATTAATCATCCATTAATCTTCATTTCTATTTGGTCCCACATGATTTACTGATATCCGGCCTAAAATACACACTGTGCTCTTTCATATTTTTCTCTTCTTCTCATGTGGTCTCTCGCCAGCGCGATTTATATCGTAATTATTGAGGCGTTCCCTCATGGGTTTGTTGTCCTTTGAGGGAGAAATGATAGGTACGAAACAGACTCCCAGGCCTTAGATAGATGTGTTGTTTTATCTTGCTGTTAGCTGTACAGCCAAGTGAAGTGTAAAATCACAGAAAATGTGGCAGTGCCGAAGCTTCCCTCAGGCTCCGAGTCAGCAACAGGTCTCGGGAATCCATGCAAAACAAATACTAATAATAAACATAGAGCATGGTGTGACACACAGCTCATGTTTTACTTGTCAGGGAAAATCTGTTTTTTTTTTTGTTTTTTTTTTTTTTAAAGCCTCTAGAATATTTAATGACACAGTAATGTGTCAGAGTAAAGTGTCTTCAGAGGGTGACATAAATATACCCAACACACAGATGGAGGAGATCTAATAAAAAAATAAAAATAAAAAATACCTCTGAAAAAACTGTGCACTGCAAGTATTTGCCCTTATTACAAAGCGTTCTTATCTCTGTGGACTTTTGTGACTTAACTTTTCAAACTCTGTGGAATTCCAGGAGCGGGGTTTAACTCTCGCCGCTGGTGTGGCTGACACCTCCGCCGCGGAGGTCATGATAATTCACTGGCAAAGTCAATACTGCTGTGTTGTCAAAACAAGAACCATCTTGACTAGCATTCACCTGTCCTGGAGAGACTCTCACTTCAGTGCTTCACTTGGGCAGCGGTAATTTTTCTATCACAGTACTAGCCCTCTCCAGATGGCAGCAATATAACCTGGGAAGGTCAGATGCCCATCAATCTGGATGATAGAATTATTTACCCGTGTACCGTGGTAATCCTGGGACATGCCTCTGCAAATGTGTCACGTCCTTCGCAGGCTCGGGAACAGAGGCGTAACTCTGCATTTATTCGTTAAGCAAACGCACACATGATGTATAGGCCTTGTAATCAGTTAATGTGAGGCGCCACATGCTGATCTCTACAGAATGAGATTTAGCTTGTTACATCTAATTTAATTGGGCTGCAGGTAATTTCAGACAGATGCAATGAAATTCCTTCTTTGTATCAGTGTAGGTGTCACAATTTGACTGTCATCGCCAAAGAAAGGATGGAGGTGGGTGTTTAAGTGCTTCAAATGCTTTGCAGCGCGAGGTAAAATAACAGGAACCACAGCAAAAGCAATCATTTATGAAAATACCATAAAGACAATCAGTAATGGACCTCTAAATATAGTTTGGATTGTTTCCCTGACGTCTTTCCCTAACAGGTGCTTTGTCGCAGTTGTGCAAATAATGACTGTAATCTGTCAGTCGCAAAGGCAGAAGTAGCATGACAGCTTTATACTGTCTGAAGGAGGGAGACATAGTGGGTTGTTGACTGTGTAAAGTATGTGACATGAGGGTCTGAGGATACAGGGTGTCATACGCCGCAGCTCAGGAAACACGAGTTGTTTTTAGATCCGCCAAATGGCTTGTTTTGAAAGGCATAAAAGAAAACCAATATATTCTGACATTTGGGTGTGAAGTTTTCTTGCAAACTTCTGCTGCATGATCAGAATGAGACCTCGGAGACCTGTGCTCCTGGCCCAGTTGTTGACAATTTTGTTCAGTGGAGCGATGCCTGCTCTTATAGAATTCGATTTCACTAAGGAGAAAGATATGTTTCTAGATTTAGGAAAAACATTCGGCACTGTAATCAGCATCAGGCCACCGAGCTGGTCCAATATGGTCCATATTTGGGGATTATAATTAATAATGAGCTGTCATTCAGTGACAACAATTGCTTTGTGTGTTAAACTCTAAAGCTTTCAAGAGGCTATGAAGGTAGAATTCCCCTCCACACAGGGATGTGCTTGACCCCTGAACTTGTTCTCACCAGGTGCTAAAAGCCAACTCTAGGTTCACTCTCTTTTTTTTCCTTTTATTTTTTATTTCATGCTATGTCATGATGCATTCAAAAAAAAAAAAAAAAAAAAAGTACAACAGCCCTCAGAGATTGTGCAGACCTCAGCCAAAGCAATAGGGTCAGTTCCACAATACCAAATTGCACACTTGAAGGATTACATTGAAAGCATGTATTTTGAGGAGTACACTGGTGAAATTAGCATTTCTGACATGTAGAGTGCAGCGCTGGCTCCAGTCTAAGTGTTTTTCTGTTTTTTTTTTTTATTTGTTTTCTTTGATTATATTTATTAGTTTGTCATCTCTTCAACCAACTCTAAAATAAGACAATACAGAACATATCAACTTGGCAATGAAAAACACAATGTTGAGAAAGAAATAACAACAAAAAATAACTTCAGAAAAATAGGAGTTAATAATAGTTATAATACTATGTTTTTAAACTGCTGGTGTGACATCCTTGGCGGAGGTAAAATTGCATGATGTGCTTATACTTTGTTTTGCAGTTACACCCTACCACAGAATTAAAGTAATTTCTGCCTAAGAAATGATAAGCATAATGTTTGAAGCAAAAAAAAAAAAAAAAAGTTTCATCAGAGAAAATGCAAATTAGGGACATTTCCATCAACTGCTTATGAGCAAATAAAT
>JAOWBC010000812.1:1495771-1506987 GCA_028566105.1 Hypoplectrus providencianus | reverse complement strand
CCATTATATACCTGTGGAGAGGTGATAGTGTTGTCGGTCAGTACTAATAAGTTATGAATTATTTTGACAGATGCAACCACTCCACACTGTCTGGCACATGAAGTCATGGATTGGCAGCAAAACATGACTCATATTTAGACTGTCATCTACCACAATCTTGCTCATGTAGTAATAATGATTGATTGTGAAGTGGAGTTTAAAGGGCGGAGGTCACACTCGGGGCAGGATGGAGGGGAGTGCATGGATGGAACAAACGGCGGACGTTTTTTCACATAAATTCTGTGGCGCACGTACAGTGGCCCTGAAGGTCAATAGCAAAAGTATTTTGCAAACTGTTCAAATATTTAAAAATAAATGCAAAATGCAAAAATAATTTAAAAAATACAAAACATTCCTCAAAATAAAAATGTATTTCATGATTACCAAAACATATTTAATGACAAAAATATTATTAAAAAACACAAAGATATTTCATAAATTCTCTCATGAAATGCAAAATAAATAATGAAACACAAAACTATGTCACAAATTGAAAGTCTTTCATGGAATTGATAAAAGAATGTTAATTATTCATATTTTTAAATCTTTAATCAAAATATTTTTAATTTTGTTAAACAGTCATGGATATTGTGAAATTCTTTCACATGTATTGAAATATTTGGACGTTGCAATTCACTTATGTTTTTTTACATAACTTACACTCGTCACATCTTACTTGTTACTATTTTACCTTCTGACATTAATTGTACATTTATTTACTTTTTAAACTCCAAAATGCCTAACCAGGAAGTATTTTTTTTAAATACATTCATATTCACACTACAACACTCAAAATACATTTATGTCCAAAAAGAAAAAAAGCTGGTGTATGATGACTGCATTTTAAGGTTAATTGTTTTTGTTCTATGTATATTTTAACGCCTGAATAAGTCAATTACTTTTAAATAGGAGAGATAATGTTCAAATGTTTACTCAATAAATGGTCCAACTAATAGATCTAAAAGCGAAAATGACAGGAAGATACCTCACATTTTGCCCTGTTATTAAAAAACAATTAATTAGATGCTTGAATCCAACTTTCGTGCAATTTGTATCCACATATTCATTATGACAGCACAAGAACTACCCATACACAACATTAAAAAGACCCCTAAGTAGATTTCACCAGAGCCAAAGCCTTTCTTAATTGGCTATTTCAATGTCTCTAAAACAAAAACAGGGGCCATTATTTATGTAACCTATGCCAGAGACCCTTTAATGTTGCTGTGATTCATCTGTCACCAGCATGGAAAAGAAAGTAAAACAACAGGAACTGAGGAATATACAAAGCAGCTGGTGCCTTCAGGTCGTGTGATGATAGATGTTAGAGGGGGGCTTTGAAGTGGAAGTATTCCCTTTAAGGCACCGATTTCCTTACAGATGTCATCCGTGATTTGGTCGGTGATGGCTGATTTTAAATGGCTATATTCACATAAAAGAGAGAAGGTGAGGCGCTTTTTCAAACCTGTACATCATGACGGAGCTTTAACTTTGGCACGCAAATGTATAGAAAGGCATACGCTCATTACCCCGAGAGATCATCCATATGTTTTGCATGTAGCTTAATGAACAGACAAAGCAATGGATGATTACACTGTAACAGACCGCTGACAGTAACATTTGTATTTTAATGTCAATTAAACGCTCACTTTAATTGCCTCCAAACTTTCCTTGAATTCATGGTTGGTAAATTGAATCTTCAGTCTTCACGGAGGCTTGATTGTAACAGTGATACTCATTAAAATGGGAGTCAATCCCATTAGAGATCACAAGGCTTGGATCAGGCACTGCAACGCATGATCACACAATGACCCTTTGTCATTATTTACTCATGATGATAGAGACGTCCGCAGGATGGACTCCCACAGGAGTCCACATGATTGTGGACAACAGAAGAAACAGCGGTGCTGTGAAATGGAGCCCAGCTCATGCTGAGGCAATTGAGACAGGAAATGGGGGTCGGCGTGGGGTCATGGCGTCCAAACTCAGCAATCTGAGGATTTTGTATTTCCCCACAATCCCTTACTCACCCATCCGCTCCTGCTGTCACACACACACAAATGCACACACGTCCAAGCCCACCACGCCTCCCGGTCCTTTATCCCCTGGAGGTGAGAGTGTGATATCAACCAATCTGTTCCAGCCACCCCCGTAACCCCGACAGTCTCACCAGCACCACCCCCGGTCCTCGCAGCTCCTGCCTCTTCCTACCCGTGCTGGAGCGACAGCCGCACCAAAAAACACACTGCGGCGAGCACTGGACCAGCACTCGCAAAGAGGGTCAGGGAGAGGGGTTAAGTGAGCCGAAGACAGAGAAGCAACGGACGCGAAGCCCCCGCTCAGGCTCCGCTCTGACTGATACGGGTATTTGAGAGAGCTTAGGGGCCATTAATTATCAGTCAGTCCATTTAAAGCAGCAGTCAGTGACTTTCCTGTATTCATGTTTGCTTAGATGTGATAAAATATGGCAGATGAGCAGGATGATATGTGAGAAACAGCGGTAGCCCCATCTCTCTGCTGTTCTCATTTCAAAGTGAAATGCGTGGAAACTCATCTGACCAATGAAGCGAATTTCGAGGCAAAAACTGTGACTACTTAGCCAGCAGGAGGCCAGCAGTGTTGAGAAGCATGTCATTTCTTGTGTTGCTTTGAATGTCCAGAGATTTCTTCTTTCTTCGCCCACTGGCAGCCAGGTTTATTCTGACCATTTGACAACATTTATTTAAAAAGAAATAGTTTTTCTGGAAAAAAAAATAATCTGAAGTTCTAACACTAAAACTTTAAGGAAAATACTATCACTTACACTATTTCAGGGACAAGGAAAGCAAAGGGAGATAGTATCCACATACCGGTACATTTGTCCTCAACTTGAGAATTAATTATTAACTTTGCAATTGAATTAACCTTAAGTAGTCTATACACATCCCTTGTCATCAGGGTCAAAAATCACCCACTATTACTTACTTAATTCCTAAAATATAGCAGTGAAATTGAATTTAATCTCTACCCTTTTTTCAATCAAGAAACAACCAGCCATTCATTAAAAACTTTGTGATGCCTTCAAACTTCAGGGAAAAAAAACAGAATGAAAACAAAGCACTATTTGATCATTTTAGGCAAATTAATACTTTCTATTACCTTGATTTTTAAGGTGTTTGAACAATAACAATAAAGGTTATAAGCTTGAGGGAAAAATATTTCAACTAAATTATCATCATTGTGAGGTTTTTGTTGAGGAACATGGTCTTTAGGGTTAATAAATGCATACTTATTATAAATGACCGTACAGTAGATTGTTTCCATGCACCTAGTGATCATTTTGGCGGCATATAATGTCTCAAGTCCATATATGCATCAGCATGTTTATTAGTTGAACAGCAGTTTGAACATCTCCTTTGTGAGAGGCGATGAGAGCGGGAGCGCAGAGGGGAGGCAGCTATGAAGGCGATGAAGCAGAGCTCAATTTGGACATCAAACACAGAGGGAGAGATGTGAAGGCGGTGGCACGTGGGCCGGAGATGTCAGGAAGGAGCGGTGTCCTGACTCCATTTCCAGCCCTCCCATGGGAATCCCACGCATGTTGCAACAATGTGGCAACAGACTCCATCCCATTACCCCCGAGGCTCTTTACCCTCAATCTGCTCTCGTCTCGAAAACTGACAACTTGACTGTATTGAACTTGTTCAAAGGGTTTCAGGGTTCCTGGAAAGTCTGGGCGGATGCGAAATTAATCATTTCTGTGTCTATGGAAGGTTGAGACTTTTGCAAAATAATAAGGGAGAATGTTTTTAGGTTCCCAGTTGCATTGGGTGATTCCACGCTCTTCCTTTTCACATACTGGGTGATGTAGCAGCAGAGTGATACAGCAGAGCTGAATGATGGATTTCCCAACCAGTGATAAAATACATATTGGACACCAGTGCAAATTCTCCGTCACTGTAACAGTCTGAAATGGATGTCTACAGAAACAGTCATTTTTAGAGCCTGACAGAAATATCAGTTGATGGATATTTTTGGCGGATATTTTATTTAGAGGCATATTGGAATCAATGTATATTCTGTCTGATTTCTGCCGATATTGAAACTCTTTTTAACATAATACATAATGCAAAAATGTTGCCTGGCATGACTTAAAATTGGCTATTATTTATTTATCTATTTATTCATTCATTCATTTATTTATTGCATACAGCAGTTAACTGACACAATAGTAACACTGTTTAATTAGCTTTTTATTTAATTTCTACATATCCTTTATTTTCTCAGTTTTTAATAGAATTTACAGCCAAGTTATACATTTTATAATGTCTTTATTAAAATGTTAAATATTAATTAGTTAAGTTTTATGTTTGTAGCTGTCTGAGTACATTTGTTGAAGAATTGGTGCACAATTCACATAAAATTGTGCAAATTATTCATTTATTTTTAAAAATCCTTTTATTCTGCAATTGACTGAAACTGAAAAGTAACAATTACAGAAAAATGTACAATGTAAGACATTGTTTGCATAATCTTATTTATTTATTTATTTATTTATTTATTTATTTGGTTGTTGGTTGCCAAAGTAGCTCTCTGAATACATTTGGTGGAAAAATTAATTTACAATTCACATAAAATGTTCTAATTTATCTCTATATCCTTTTATTCAGCAATCAACTGAAACTAAACAGTAACTATTTTTAGTCAGCTATTTATTTTTATGACTATTTATTCTTTTTGTTCTCCTCTATTAATTTATGTTCTCAGTATCATTAATAGAATTTACAGACAATGTATAGCATTGTGTGTATTATGTATAATAACATATAACAATGTATTCTATTAAGTTTTATGTTTGTGAAAGTAGCTGTCAGCATATTTGGCAAAAAAAAAAATGGTGCTCAATTCACACAAAATAAAAATAAAAAATGCTGTTGCCATATCAGTTATCATTTAACTCTTTAAACAGTATCACAAAGGTCTTAAATATCCCATATCAGCTGTGCTGTAGAATATTTCAAATATAAAAGTGCTAAATAGAATTAAATTGACCTTTAAATCATCCAGAATATGAATTAGTGTCAGTAGTGTCCTTATTTATGACGATGTTTGGTGCTAATTTCAGTCTCTCCAGATTATTTTCATAATCGTCAGAACCCTCTCTAATGAATAAAACAGAGAAACACAGGAAACAACTAGCACGGTTATGAAAGGTGATAATTGTAAGCTGCACTTCTGTAATTTCATTTAGGCCGACCCCCATTCTGAATGGAAAATAGCGTGAGAGTTGCATGTAAGCCGAGGAGTCATTATCACTAGCTGTGTGATAAATGGAGATGGCCCAGGGATGCCAAATCTATAAGCTTTTTAATGATTGGTAAGTCATGGTTTCCGGATCCGAATGAATATGGAAAAGATCCTTATCCACCGGTGGACTCAAGGTCACCACTGATCTCCTGTCCCCGGGGTGCTTACCAGGAACTTTTTACAAGGTGCACATGATACCTGCTGCCCTGCTCTATTTTGCCTAGCCAGCATGGTGGAATGTGACACAAGCCATATCATTTATCATCATATTTCAAGGTGTAATTAACAATATATTAGGCAAAGGACACCAACATATGACACGCAGTGTATGCAGGGCTGCATTCAGAGTGCTGTGATGTCGGAAAAGGTGAGAGAAATGTGTGTGTGCAGTAGGTTTAAGGTTTCTTTTGGCAAAAATTGAGCTGCTGAATATGCTGATGTGCTTTTCAGAGATTTTTTCATACACAATAAATGAAGAGTATAAATGTATGTGGGAGGGAAGTATAGCTGCATGTTGTATTTTATTAATTTGTTTATAAGGGACATGATAAATTAATTTACATCTACATGGTGTTAATGTTCAGCATTTTATCTTCACTTCCTTGGAAAGTTTAGGTTAATTAAAATAAAAAACAGACTAATCAAAACAGGCGAAATACGGTTTATAAGAAGGCAATACGCAACTTATATCAGCCAAAACAACTCTTAAAGAAGACAAAACATCATTTAGAGCAAACAAAACATTTTCAGCAGACAAAACATAATTTGAAACAGATTAAACACAACCAAAAACAGACAAAACAACACTCACTGAAGAGAAAATGATTCTAATTATAACAATTAAAAAAAGGAAGGAAGAAACCAATTACGACTGTAAAATGAAATAATTCAGCATTTTAGCATAATTAGTTTCCAGCTCCTTCTAAACTCTAGAAAATAGAATACAAAAGTGTGCCATACCCAAAATTACATGACGACTTGACAACTCTAATTGAGGTCACATGAATTTCGGGACCTGAAAATGAGGTCACGGGCCACGTAAGGTTGAGAAATGCTCTGTAATGTGAAGAAGACTGATCAACCTAGAATAACTGAATCTGTATGTGTTTCACTGGGACTAAATCTGCTGGTTTAAAGATGGATTTTGTTTTATTTTGGAATGTGATTTGAAATTATTTCATCAACCTGATCTCACATAATTATGTGACATGACCATGTTGGTTTTATCACCAGAAAACGTGCCAGCATCAGAGAAACAATGCCACAGTGAAGTCACAGAGGATCCTTTTCATTTTTTTTTTTTTTTTTTTTCGCTCTTTGTGGTGAGTGATGGCGAAGCAGAGTTCAGGTGCACTCAGATGATTAGGTACCAAAAAAAAATGGAGGACTTTCTCCCAGGAGAACAGGTGTTAATAAAGTAAATGACCTTTAACATGTCTTACAGTTATTATATGATGTTAGGCTTTGGAATTATTTTTTTCCCCGCATATCTTATGTTTTATCCATGTTATATCCGGAATTTATGTGGCTTCACTTTTGGCCTTTTTTAATATATTTATTTACAGTTGTTGTCTTTTATAACACCATTCCAGGAAGTGTTTTGCCCTAAGCTTAGGGTAGTGATTTTGTAGCCTATATTCAGAGAAACTAGAGCCTTTTCTACATCTTGAACCGTACATGCATGCAAAATGACGTTTGTAGTATTTTATAACAGGCATCAAATTGGCATTGTTTCCCTGCTTCTTACACACATTATGTGCCCCAAGCACATACTTTGGTGCTGAAAAAAATGTTACGTCATTTAATGCAATTTTGCGAGATCGGCTTGGATTTCCTACAGTGACTGACTACTAGTCTTTATCACCTTCTAAATAAAAACGTTATGAAGTCACTTTCAGGTTTGGAAGGCCTTCATTGGGTGTAGTATCAGATTAAACTACAGGCAATATGTACATGCAGACGCTCCCTCAAAACAGATTAAAACCATTTTTCAAATGAGCCAAACTGTCAGTGATTGATTCTAGCAGGAGGCACTTCAATAATGAGATCTGTGTTTGATGCCACTGACCAGTCTTTCCGCTGACTGATACAGTGATTGAGTGATGTCACCTGCACCTTGATGAACATGTCACCGCGGCGAGTGACAGGCTCTGGCGCCACCTCATGCTGTCGCCATCCGCGAGTCGCTCACCTGATTTACCGCCCTGATCGCTCCGCTTGTCCTCATCATTTTTTAAAAGCTCCTGAAGTGTCATTTCCTGTGCTATGCTTGACTTGAATCTGAGGAAATGAAGCCTGAGAGAGGTGAATTATTACCCACGGTGACTTTTAGACTAATTGAGACCATTACGATATGCAGCACAGCAAAGAGAGAGTGCCGACTCTGGTTGGCGAACACAGACGCCCAGTGCGCACACACACACCCCCAAAAAACGGTGCCCTAATTTGTCAGTTAACCTTAAATGTCAAGGTGAAACTGCTGGTGAAATGCAAAGGTTGAATGTAAATTAGTGGCATAAAAAAACATGCTTTCGCGACCCCAATCTGTATAGTTCATGGTCTATGTTTGGATTTGCTTTTTAAATGGGTTATCTTTAATTATCAATGACCCTAAGGCTGAATTGCTTGGTTAGTTCATTCTGTTAACAGTCCACCGTGCAAGGATAGTTGCCTAATCAAATGTCATAGTTCAGTTGCAGCCACGGTGACCTGCATCATTCTAGTTTACAGCAGGAGGGGCTTGAACATGATGCAAAGCATTACCATGATATATGATGTTGAATATGCCGCACCATCTCTGAAATGAGATCCATGTAGCCTTGCCAATGGAAAATACATGCAAGGCTGCAAAGAAGATTTCATCCCTCTGAGTGTGAGCGAAAAAGGAGAGAACAGAATGAAGCAGAGAGCAAAATGGAACCCAAATCCCTTGAGAATAATATGGAGATCTGCCTAACATAAGATCCTCGTGGTAATGCAATTTAAGTTCGAAGGAAAAAATGTCAGGGTAATCTCATCAGTCCATCAGAGAGAGGGATGTCAGACGTAGCCTGTGGCGAGCCTCCAGCGGGGCTGCTCCTATCCTCCACTCCGCGCCGCTCCGTCTCCCCTCTCCCCTGCCTTTCTTCTTTTCTTTCCATCTTAGAGCCATGCCATCAGTCCATTGTGCCACCATCCTCTGTCAATACTTGTAGCCATGCAGACCTCGCAACATAACCCAAATCCTAGGGATAAAAACCGAACGGAAACAAAAGGCCATGTAAACAAGAATTTGCATAAGAAAAATAGCCTCGCCGTGTCAAACAGCGACAGATTATGCCTCAGGTGCCATATGCAGAATGTCGTGAGGTCAGTGCAGTATGAATATAATGTAGCCTGCATAGGAAGGGTGAAATAACATGCAAGGAAAAACATCCTGTCTGTCAGATGTTCCTTAAAGGGCTGGCCATATGGAGATCTGTAAATCACTGGCCCCTGTAGGCCTCAGGGCAGAGAGAAAGAGGCTATGACATCCCTAAAGTGGACTAGAGGTAGTGGGTGGGTGTGGGGCGCCCTCAGACAGCAGGAGGCATCCTTTCCTTTGGAAGCCTTGGGCGGCGCTTGCTTTGAGGTCACCAGCCTGATGGGGAGAGCAACTCAACAGGGACAGAACCACAGCGGGGGTATGCGGGAGCGACAACATGATGTGGGACTCATTCTTAGTTAAAGTAATGGTTGATGGAGGGTGAATACGGCAAGAGGAGGCGGCCACAAGTGCTGGAGCCTGCGATGTGCTGGAAAATAATAGGCTCTGCTGTTTTCACTTTATCTGTTGTTGTTGTTTTTTAAAAGTTATTCCACCAAATTTGGAATCGTTCACTGTTACTTGGCCATACTGAGTCTTGGCTTATTGGAAAAAGGTGGCAATCCATAATTGCTGTCAGCATTCTCAGATGCGATGCCGGAGGACATTGGAGGGTGTGGAAAAGTGGCTGTGCAGCATATCAGAGAGGGAGATAAGGCCAGATTGTGGTGTATTGATTATAGATAGACATCTACTCTCCAACACAAGCCGCTGGTCTGCTCTCAAGCACTGGAGAAGACCTGATAGGTTTGGATGTGCATGTCCCCTGTTGATCAGATCTGTTATTAGAATGTCTGGTTGGAGCCGTTATAGTAGTTTTGTACACTGAGGCACAGATTCATTTAGGGTTTACACAGGGAGTGCTCAGCGTGGCACTAAAATGAACAAATCAGAATGCAACGCTGTTTGCTCACCGTGAGCACCGATCGGAGAGTGTGTCTAATAGTGCCGTCTAAAAATAAAACCTGTTGTCATCTATCACCGTCTTAAGCGTAAAGCACATTAGATTACTCATATGCTAAATTGGCAAGGGAACAAGAGTCAATGTTGACACCCATTTCACTAGTACATGCCACTTAAATGAACTCATCATTTCATTTGTAAAGTGTCAAAAAATACAGGATTTTCTTTTTTCCCAGATTCCTCTACTTAGGCGTCTAGATGCAGCCGTCATGGCCATAATGTCAAGCAATTAAGAGCTTCACAACAGAGCACCACCCAGGGAAGATTAGTCCTATAAATAACAAATGCAACTTCATTAAAAAATAAGTAGAACAAAACACAATGCTAATTGTTCTTGCAACGTGTAGAAGAAAGGCTTTGTGTGTGAGAAACAAAGAAAACTTTGGATATAAGTCACAGAGAACGCTGAACTTCTGTTATCTCTAAATTAAACTGTACGACTGCTAAGCCACGATACTGTTTTATGTGTACTTTTAGTTTATAAGGATACTGATGATGATTTACTCCTATTTTGTGTCCGCTGTTGCGCTCTGTGATGAGTAAAAATCTATCGACTGGGATTGACTCATGGATTTGCTTTTAGAGGTGTCCATTAGCAGCCATTACGCCGAGCCGGCCGTCTTCAGTGTGTGTCTGAAATGCTGCCAAAGGTATGCGGTAAAGTGCACGGGAGTAACAGTCATAGCAGAAAAAATGTAACCCTGTTATTAGCTGCTGTGATGTTGTTGCCTTGTCCTTCACCGTGTCCGAAAAAGGGCTTCTATTGGGAGCAGAATTCTTCCTAATCGGAAGTGAGGGTTTAAGGGCAGAGAGTGTCATATGCTGTAAAGATTGGAAAGCTCCCTCAGGCCAATTTGTGACATGTGATAATGGGCAACATGACTGAAATTGACATGACGTGACACATGAAATCAGTTTAGCATGTTGAGGCAAGTCGTCTGTTTTCAGAGTTCATTAAGACATACGGCATGTGGGTATATACATGAGCCTGAGGATTGGCCAAAGATAAAATATTAAAAATAATGGTCATAATAATGAAAATGCAGGAAAATACTCTAGTCAGCAGTCACAATGATCCATGAAAGTGTGACCTGATCCCAACCTGATCTCATAAATGACATGTAACCACGAACTATCAACTCCAAATTCTAAATCTCACAGTTACCCATCAGCATGTTAGTTCAGGAGCAGGAACTAAATTCACTAAATTGTCTGGAGCCAACAGAAATCTGTCACTGTTCTGTGGCTGTCACGCTGGAGTTTGAGGACTCAAAGAGAATAGTTTAGATAGAGTGAGAAAGTGGAAAATACAGGGACTTCTTTTACAGAACCACAGATGCTTAATTCCTACTGCATGGTGTGGCTTGACAATTCACTTTTGATACCAGGTCCTTCTTTCTATTTTTTTCACTGTGATCCTCTCAATGTATGCAGAATTGCCAGCTCGTCACCATAGGGACACACAGGAAAACTACAGCGACATCATCTTCAGCCAAATCCGGACACTGACAACCAACCACAGGAACATCAATTGTATTGGAGGAAAAGTATTCAGTTTCATTACTTAAATAACTCTACAACAAGT
>JAOWBC010000812.1:1478258-1488358 GCA_028566105.1 Hypoplectrus providencianus | reverse complement strand
TGTGTGTGTGTGTGTGTGTGTGTGTGTGTGTGTGTGTGTGTGTGTGTGTGTGTGTGTGTGTGTGTGTCAGTGTGTGTGCTGTGATGTTCTTCCCAGCAATTTTCTATTAAGTGCAGTTTTTCAAAAGAACTGACATGTCACCTTGATTTATTTCATATGCTTTACATGTGTATATGGATATTTAATTCACACCTGTACGGAGTGGTTGAACATCACCTACTTAATTCGCTTTCTCAGTCTCAGACTTTTTGCCAGACCTTGGAAACTCTGCAGAGATTTTCCAGTTTACAAAAGTCATGGCTGGGTGTGAATTTGGTACAGCAGAGTGTGTGTCTTTGTGCGGTTGATAGGCCTACATCTTTCAGTTTGTCATGTCGTCCTGAGCACATGTCGCTAACAGTGCATATGCACGACTTGCCCTCGTGCACATGTTGTGCCCCTATTCTATATACTGCACGTGGTCCAACATAAGTGTTAGAGCCAGAACTGCTTTGTTACTGTTGTGAATTGTGCTGTAACTGCAAGGTCAAATAGTGTGTACACACTAAAAAAAAATCTTGAAAGGAACATTTAATGATATGACAACAAAAGGTGACACTGTCAAATAACAAGAAACAACTGTGAGTTATTTTACAGGTATCGTGTATGCAATACCGGTATAAAATCTGTAGAATACTTCAACATTATAATAACATTTGCTGCCAGACCCTCGACTTAATTTTTTATTATAATTATTATTTTTTTTTTTTTAACAATTTCTTTTTACAGTAGATTAAAAGTTTTACTGGCAAAACTGCCTTCATTTTACATTCATGTGTGATTTTGAAATTTTCTACCCAAAATTGACTGCAAGATCCAATACCAATACCAGATTGATTGAAAAAATAAATAAATGATTACCAAAACAAATTTGCAGATTTCAACTTCTTTCAGTTGGTGAATATCAGTCAAAGATAAGTTATCTACCTCTTCAATAGCATTTGCACTTGATGAAACAGGAAAAATAACCTGGTAAAAATAAATGTGTTTCTAATAGTGTCTCTTTTATCCTCTTGAGTAGTGCACTCAATACCATACCACTAGTCCAGCTGAGACCTTCACAAGAGAATCCTCCTCAGTTGGTTTAGCTCATGTTTTCTAAATTTCACTGCTATTGTATGATATGTGAATTAAGAGCTGTGGGAATCTGCCATTTAAATGCAATGTTTGGTTTGGTTTATCTAACTGAGCTAACCTGGAGCTCCTGCTTACTCGCTCCTCTTTGTTAACTCCGTACACCAGCCACATCATAGTAGTCTTCAATACTGTTTAGCCCAAAAGTGCCGATGAGATCTGGGAAACCCTGTTTCTTGGACACCTAGTGTTTTGCTTTGAGGTGCTGTCATGTCTAAGCAAGAAAGGGCAAAACACAAAGTTAGATGCACTGTATGGTCATTTATAATATTATGTACTGGAGCATTAAGATTTCCTTCGATTGGCACAAAAGGAGCCAGAACATGCTAAACTTCCATTGCAGCTGGTTTCTCACAGTTTACAATTCTCATGAAAATCCATCATGTAAGGCTTCCAGGAATGTTTTTGTGTCCAAACCATGAATTCAGACAATGGCAGCCCTAAAGGGGTAGGCATAGCTGCAATAGCAACATTTAATTGTTTTCCCTCATTTTTGGTTGACTTGGGAAAAAGTGATGACTGATAGACATTCACATACACAGTATTTCTTGAAATAGTATTTATTTTATAAACCGTTTCCAGTGGTTCAATTGGTTTTGCATAACAAACCATTTGGTCAAATTGATATAAAATAAATTAAAAACAGATCATAAAGCCAAACACTCTATGTACCATATCATAGCATTACTTAAGCGGTCAATATTTGTCAAGCACTTACCAGCATTTTTCCCAATAATGTCAATAGAAGATTTATTTCATGCATCTTAATAGTTTTCCAGAGAAAGACCTTATTTCAACGGGAAACACAGAAACATATTTCATGTGAAATGGCCACGTGAGGTAAGAATACAATTGAGGCCATATTTTTTAAGGACTGAGGTCAGAGCTCAGTGTTATATTTCCTCACTGCTGTATAGCTTTTTCTAACTTAATGGTCACCAAGAACAAGTGTGTCACTTAACAAATGGGCTGCTTTGCTCAATATGCAATTAACCTATATCGCTGGATGGAAGTTTTCAGTCCACCGAGGAGAGTTTTCATAGAGTGAATATCTAAAAATGGCAGTATACTGTGCAGAAATCAATCCCTTTTCTCTCCATTGATTCCATTAAAAGCCTTTTTGGAGATTGATTACACTGAAAGCCTCCCTCCGCTTTGGATTACAGTTGCACAGTTCCAATCTCATTTTTTACAGTCCAAAGATATGGGCATTTATTCTATTACAGTGCAAGGTGCAAAGCCTGGAGCCTGAACATCAGAGACCACCCTTTTCTAAGAATAATACTTTGTACAGATAGTAGAACATCCGTTTGAGTATTGGGTATTGCCCTGCTTTCTCAGATAAGCGTTATCACTCTTGTCATTCCCTTTCAAGATCAGTTTTCTCCCATCAAGATCAAAATGCATGTTTCATGAAATCTGAAAACAACTCCGTGCTGGGTAGTGATATAACTCCTCGTCGTGCTGCTTTTTGTTGCACTGATGATAATACACATAATTATTTCCTTGCAGTGGGCGCCGCTTGAGCTTGCATTGTTTTTTGGTAGTCAAAGTGCAACGTGCAGTGGCTCAGAGGTCTAAAAACCCAAGGAAAACAAAATAAATTGCATATAGATTTCTTTGTATGCCTTAGCTCTCAATACTGCGGCCTTATCTCTGTAATGGAATATTTATCAGTAAAGAGTACAGCAAAAAGAATGCTGCCCATAGCAACTGAATGCATAAAACATTTAGTCATTTCCCTGTGTTTGTATATCGACCAGATAAATGATCAAGAATATTAAGGCTTGCATGGGGAAATCCTTACTCAGCACCTTGCGGAAGTAGCCATCTTCAGGGTAAAATCAGGGGCAGTGTCCTTGATGGCCCGCTGTATGATTCATTTATCTGTCACAGATTTCTGCTGAGCATACCACTATCTGCTAGTGGGATGTTTATGAATATATCCACAAAATGATATGAAAGCAATAACACTTCACAAGATCTTGGTTATTTCGCTGAAAAATCGATCAGATATGTCTCTTGAAATTGCATTTCTCTCACTCCCGAGTTGTTTAATATAGTGTGCATTTCACAAGGGTGCAGCTGTGTGCATAGGGGGAAAGACAGCTGGATTTTGCATATGGCTGTGTATGACCTTTCCCTGGTCCGCCGCGCTGCTTAGTGCAGTATTTTGGCAGACTTAGGTGTTGTTGCTGAATAGATAAGCGCTCATCCTGAAACCTGTCCCTGTGAGGTCTGGCTTCTCAGTACCATGCTTGCATTTTAAAAGGTTACTTTAGGATGCCAACTTGAGCCTCCACATTGCCCAAGGCTACTTCCCCGTCTCGCCAGCCCCTCCTCATGGTCCTCCTTCCCTGGCATGTACCAATCGGATGTGGATCAGCAGAATGACAGGGGACAGAGGAGGAGACGGGCACAGAGTTTATGAGTGTTGTCCGGACTGCCAAGTTGAGCCAGAGGAGAGAAAAATCAAAAAGGGGACTACAGTCACTGGACGTCTGCCCAGACAAGTTTATGACTCTAGTATGGCCTTAAAACATCTTTTCCATTTACTGTATGCGTCAAAACAATTTCTTATGATTAATATATATGTGTCTGTGCCTTTGTGTTCATTTATTTCTTGTACAAGTGCCCCCTCAAGGATAGAAAAATGAGAGAAATCCTTCACAGCGAGGACATTTTGCATTTTTGCACTTCTATAATGGACCTTTGTTATTCCCAGGTCACCATAATACTTTGTCATGGCCCTCAGTGTGTGATATGAGCACAACAGGCACCTTTTACCTTCTTTATGAGACACACTGAGCTTTCAACTAACTCCAAAGTAAACCTTTCCACAGCAATAACACATGAGATTATAACTTTGATACTTATTTTAGGCCAAACTGCAGTCTTTTCCTGCCTTTCCTTCTATTTTGATTGAACCCAGCTAAAATGTTCAGTCTGAATTTAGCTTCCCAATGCATTCCAATGTGACCCTAAAGGGGCTTAACCAGGCACCATATGTAATGAGTTAAAGGGAACAAGTTTTCAAGACAGGTCTCCCCCCCAAAAAAACGACAATATAGGGCATTTATGCAGATGGTAGAATACAACTCATTATTACGATTTAATATATTCTCAGCCACAATCTTGCTGATGTAGTTTTTATGATTGCTCACTATTTGCAGAAAAGGCTGTTTGTGAGCACCACCCATTATGACACAGATGTCCGTACTGCGGTTTGCATTTCATGGCTTGCAGTACAGCAGAGCATTCTCTGAAACAGCTCACAAGTCATGTTCAATTTGCGAATAAAAAACCAGAACAATTTTTTTTTCCCTTGACCTAAGGTCAGTGGTATTTTTAGCCTAATTTTACAGAAACGGCCCTTTCCTGACAAATGCTCATATGAGTCGTGACAGGCGATATTGACAAACTGTCTTTTCTGTCGTTGTGTTGGAGCTCCGTTGGGTTGCCTAGAGCAGGTTTGCTTCATCTCAAAATTTGTATCAGAAATGAAAATTTAATAACATTTAGTTTCATGTGGCACCCAGTGTTGCTTTTATAAATAAATTATACCTATGGCTGTATATTGATAAATCTAAACAAAGTAAACACATTTTAAAATCCACGATGTTAAGGCTCGAACATTGTATTTAACCGTATATAGCGGAAGCTTTTCATTATAATGTGGCGTCACACAGTTCAGCATGTCTCCTCTGTTACCTACAAGGCAAGGCAGTCTTACTTTCTTTGCAGTCCTTGCATTGTCACTTGTTTTGTCGAGTTTCTCTTCCTTAATTGGAATTCCTGCCACACAGCAGACTGAAAAGTTTCGCCTCGGTCCATCTTGTCACTAACTATATCTGCACAGTGGATAAGCTGGTCTCAGTGAAGGTGTGATTGCACTCTTGTCTTCAAAAGATGCAAAAGGAAAAAAGTGGATTCTGGAGCAGCTGAACATATTTTATATGCAGTGCACACAGCTTTTTTTTTTTTTTTCAGCACAGAACTTCTGAATTTTGTTTATATTAAACTATTTTGCAGCACACAATCAGAAGATTCTGCAGTGCATACAGGATCCCATCAATCTGTGGCATTAAAGTTTTCCTTTTCAGTGCAAAACCATGATATCTCCTTGACATGGTGTGGAAAATAACTGGAGCAAATCTTCATTTTGTACCAAAAAGACCCCTAATTGCTCAACTGAAGCTAATGAGTCTCGGTTAGTTAAATAAGTGGGTATCTTCCAAACTTCCAGCCTTTTTAGTGCAGAATTCCATCTTTGTGCTTCCTAGAGAGCGTTTGCTTGCTGAGCCATGGCAGAGGAACAAGCTTGAGCTGAACTTTAGAATGCCTTTTTACAAAGAACACGGATTGTGGAATTTGTCCCTCATGACTTACATGGAAATAGCTTTAGGACGGGATCTCTTTGCAGCGGGCAGACAAGAGAAACCAATAACCCCTTTAATGCATATAAAGTATGGGAATGTGAGTGGAGACATGTGAAAATGTGAATCTATTCTTTATATACAGTGTTTTTGAAACTTTTCCCTATTGTTGTCACGGGGCAGTCCATGGGTGTGGGGAGAGCAGAACGTAGAAAGTCTGTTTAAGGGCACAGTTGATGATCTGGTCACAAGCAGACTGGGGGTCAAAGACCAAGGGGCAGGGTAAGCAACAGCGTCAGGGACTGAAGGCATTTCGGACCGGGGGCAACAGACAGATGGGAAAACCGAGAGACAGGCCGAGGGTCGAGACAGCACGTAGAGTAACTCTGGCTATTACTGCATAAGCGCGAGTGACAATCTGGCAAAGTGTCCACGTCAAACTGAGGCTTATATAGCTGAGGAGTGATTGCTGAATGCAGGGCAGGTGTGTGATTGTGGACTGGGTTCAGGTGTGTGATTGGCTGATGCAGGGCAGGTGAGTAGCTCTGCCTCAGGAGAAACAGAGCCACCACACGTTGGTGGTGACAATTCTCAACCAATTGTGTAATACTATATACTATAATGTCCACGCACAGATGTTACAAGAATAATTAATGTCAAGGAAAAACAACAAAAAACATTATCATTTTTCATTCAAAATGTCACTGAACATAATGTCATGGTCATGTTTAAATGGGAAACATGTTTTCACAGAAAAGGTCACTTGGGCAGTCATGGGGAGTTCAACTCGACCTGTGACGAAAGAATAGAAGCAGTCAAGGAAATCACCCCGTCAACAGACATCAAAGTGTTTACCAGGCAGAAAGGTTGCCAAGAAGATATGTATCTGTTGCATTATGGGGGAAATGCAGAAAAAAAATCATAATATCTTGGCTGCTGATATGTAGATTTTTTTTTACCTTTTTATTTAGGATTTTTTTTCAAGAACTTGACCCAAATTGTGATAAATGTCACAAAGATTAAGCTAATTTCTCCCATGTTTCTGGTCTGTTTTGTCTTTTTGCTGCCTCTGCCAATATTTGCCTCAACAATTTAATGTTTTTATTTACTTACTTATTCATTCATTCATTTGTTTATTTATGTTAATGTTTCATCTATTTTGTCATAATGTCTACACCTATTCAATGCATTAAATTAGCTGCTGAGGATTTTGAAAATCATAAATGTATTAAATCTAAAGAAGTACGTACAAGATTTATCAGTCTTGTAGTTTATTATCATTTTATCAGTAAAAACAAAAAAATAAATACATTTGAGATGTTATGCCTTCCATGTTTTCTTTTGATAATATTATTTTGTGTGGGTTCTTTACATTAGAAATGGCAACTCACTGAATTTAAAAAATTGTTTAACTTAAAAAAAAAAAAAAAAAAAAAAAACTTTATACCGTATTTGTTACTTTCAATAAAGAGTCATTTCATAACATTTCAAGTTACTTGGGAAGTAACTGATCAGTCTTATAAGACACTTTCCCCAAACCTGATGTTGACTGGGTTACACCCACAGAGGAGAAAGGAAGTCACCAACCCAGTCCCTCTCACACGTGTGGATCTACACATGCACACCTACCCCACAGAGCCATGACTAAGCCTGCTAGATTACCCCATCCCTCTTGGCAGAGCGCTGCTACTGGGAACATCGGGCCTTGTCCTGTGTGGTTGGCTGGCCCGGATGCTGCGTGTCCTCCGGGGCTCAAGTCACAGGGTTTAGCTGCTGCTGCCACTGACCACCGCCATCTGAACTCCTTTCCCATTCTCACCCTAGGCAGCACACAGTCTGCTGCTTCATTAGGTCACTCCACCACCTCTAGCTAGGGGGGGATTTTAAGGCAGGTCCAGTCTGGATTACCATATGGCTCCTCTTGGTTATGCTGTCATGAAATATGAATCCAACACAAAGACTACTGCTCCTAACGCGCTCAGAAGTGTCACATGCGCATTCGACACTGCGAGAACTCTTCGGGCAACAATGTTGCAAAGATTTCATCAGGCTTGAAAGTCTGGATTTTTTTGTATTATGCCTACATTCTTTACCTTTCGCTCAGTTCACATTATCTCCACCGACTTCAATGCACAAAAAAACATTGCTTGACACAAATAAAAAGGTGCTCTGCAAGAAAACCCATCATGTTGCGGATGTAGCGCTTGTTGTGAAACTAGCATCCAGGAGAGAAGCGGATTCTTCAACACCCTAATTGTCTTGTCTTCCTCTCCACCCACACCCTCAATTAGTGCAAATAAAATCCTTCCTTTGTCAGAGAGCGCTTTCCAAAAATGCAATACCACTTTTACATGACATGCAGCAAACATTTGACTTTCTAACTGCAGAAGCACAATCGGTTTGTGAGGTAAGGAAGCTGTGAGAGCTGTTTTATTCCTTCAGGCCCAGAGGTGGCTTAAGTGACAGAGGCCAGATGGTGGAATCAACATGCCTGGGAGGTGAACACAGACTGACAAGACTGCCATGGGTCCTCCATGATGAAGTGTGTACAGTAGAATTCTCTATATGGCACATATTTCTCTCAAAGCAACTTTGTTAAATATTAAACAGTGTAGGATCTCCCAGTGCCACATGTCCAATAGGATTTTTTTTTAATACTGTATGCATTTCATAGCATTCCTGGTATGGGAACACTGCCACGAAGCAGAATATTTTCCAGTATTTTTTAAAGCATAAAAAAAAAGCATAAATAATAAAAATATAATAAAACAAATCAGCAAACATCACTTGCAGAATCACTGGAAACAAGGCGCATTGTCTCACCCATCTGGTGTATTATCTTACACAACCAGCAGTATATTTCACCCAACTGGCGGCATTTGTCTGCATGATGGAGAACTTGAACTGGTTCTGATTCACACAGATAAACTTCCTCAGTCCCATTTGCCATTTCTGACAGGTGTTGGCCCTACGAATGAAAAACAATATCTCAAACTCCCGGCCTGAGCTGTGGAACAACCTTTGGGGTGTTGAATGTCACCATCTGTTGAGGACCTGCTTAGTTGAAGTCATTACAGCACATGGAGTGGAGAGCACAGCTCCAGCTCTCACCCATGAGGGGCCACGGTTTATTGCACAGAAACTCAGGTGGGCCCTGATCTGATTTCCGAGGCTCAGTTGGCAATCGTTAGAAGCATTTGGGTTGACATTATCCACTTCTAATTGTTGTGCACACTAGAAAATCCGCTCTCTCAAATGTTGAAGTGATTTATTGGCCCAGCTGAAAATAACATGTGCCAACAAGTGCATTGCTAACGGGAGTTATGTACTAACGTGTTATGTGCTTTCAAAATATGATAGCCCATAAAAAAATGACATTTATGAATATATAACATCCTGCTTATTGAACTGTGTGTTTATTTAAACTTCATAAACACTAACCCATGTACTACTGGACAAACTGATTGACAGAATTACACCAAATGTCCTCAACTACTTACAACAGAATTATATGCTATTGGCTTGTAATGTGTTAAAAATATGCATAACAGCAAGGTATTCCAAAAATAGCACGTCATAATACATACATATGGTTCACAGTTGGAAATAAAGGCTGCAGTGTCTGTGAAGTGATGCAATAAAAACACACAAAGAAAATGTACTATTTAGGTATTATAAAAAAATATATATACATATTAAAAATAAATCATCTGGAATTAAGTTATGAGGGTGAAGTGAGCCACGAAAGTTCAGAAAAAAAAAGTTTTCTAAAAAATGTATTTATTTTTTTTTTACAAACCATAGATCCTAGTTACTTTAAAATTTAATTCACAAGCCATGAGCCAAGAAAGATACGTAAAAACTCAAGGTACGTGAAATAAAGTCAGTGATTCGCCATCCCTCCCTATGGCCCGAACTGCAGCCATGGTTCTTTATGCTCCACCTCTCCATCATTCATGACTACATGGAATGAAAAGGGATTCCCTTTGCCTTTACATTGGCATTGCTTCCATGCTGACGGCTCTTCATTTTCACACATTTCATGCCTCCAACATGGAATTTGGTGTCAAAGAAACAGGGTCATTTAATGTCATTGGTTGAGATCGGGCATCCTTTGACACTAACAATATGCAAGTGGTTTTATTGCCAGAGTTAGCCATTTCCTTTGAATGTAGATTACATTTAGGAAAGCCACTATGCATGTAACTCGCAGACTGTCCCTCACACATCCAAATGTAGAGTTGAGGTTTTCCCCGTGCATCAGTATCACTTGTTAGATTGATGAAAGCATTCAGACTGAAGCAAAGAGTAACTGTGCAGCAAAGCAAAATCAATCAGCTAAAACAGGTAAAATAAGCTCCGAAGTCTGTTAAGAAATTTCTATAAGTTCATGGCTAAGAGAAGTGAGACAGTGCATTTTAAGTTTACAAAAACATGTACAGTAGAGTTCAGTGAAGCTCTGTTCAGTCAGCAGCTGTGATTATCCCTTGTGTTTTGCAAATATTCAGTAAGAGTATTGAACTCCCACGCTTTAAAGATGCTTACAGATGA
>JAOWBC010000812.1:1449692-1469961 GCA_028566105.1 Hypoplectrus providencianus | reverse complement strand
CTTGAGTCCTCATTGCATATTAATAAATTCTCATTAAATCTATTAGTAATGCTATTTTATCATTTAAGACTTAGTTGGTTGTGCCATCTTTATTTTCAGGCTCAAAATAAGGTTTGCGGGCCCCACTGCAACATTTTTTATTTCATTTATGACCAACAGTGGCTTTTTTGTTAGGAAAGGTTGTCGACCCCTGGTGTAGATCTAGGGCACATATGCTGTGTTCTAAAATATAATGGAGTGTGATGAAAAAACAGCAGCGCGTGTAGTATGATGAGAAAAATACATAAAATTATGTTGTTGTTTTTTTTTTAACACTGCATACTTTTGGACAAACACCACACACAATAAATATAGTTCAATGCATACAAAGGTTCAATGGCTTCCTCTATTTTGATGAAGATTCAAGTTATTTCTTATCTTTAAACCTTGGGCAGTTTCATTCCAATCTGATAATACTGTAAACATAAGAGTTTATTTGCAGAGAGCAGAGCATCAGAGAAAACAAAATCCAGCAGGGCCAGAAACACAAGTGTACAGGCAATCCAATGACCTGTAAACAAGCCAAAAATGTAGATTTTCCACACCACTTGATTGGGTCAAACTAAAAGTGCTTATATATTTTTATCCATTTACATTTACTAACTGGTTTAAATGCCATATAAATCTCTCTCTGCTTGGTTTTCCTTGATCTTAGCATTTACCTCGTTACGCACACATCATAACCCACTAGAAATGTTGTAATCTGTGTAGTCATAAACTGAAATCACCTTAAAATAACCTCATTAAATGTTATGGAATTTGCATGATTGAGATAATTGGAACATGCATACCAAAAAAATAAAAAATCCATCAGGAAAAAAAAATCTGATCCGATTAGAGTCTGATGCCTTTGTTGAACGGACAGGTTTTAATCACGTTTTGGCTCCAGCAGGTGAAGATTTAATGAGATGAGTGGGTAGTGTTCCCTGCTCAACCCACATTAATACAGCACAGTGTTAAACAGAGTAACTCACACTGAAAATTATTATTATGATGATTAAAAAAAAGAAAAATAACCAGGACAATCTGTTGATTTTATTCAAACCATAATGTAAATCATTTTTGATTCTTGTTTTTGTATGTGTATTCAGAGATATTCATTGAACTGAAGGAAAATACTCTATTGGACAACTGTGAACAAATTCTGTGGAAATCCTTGAACCTAACTGGGGATGTGTCTTTAATGGTCCCAGACTTGAGTTTCTCTGATGTCAGCTGGGAGCGCCTTGCCAAAGAAAAGCCTGAATTCCACTTCCACTGAATTTCTTGGATGGGTCGATCTCAGTGGCACACTGTAATGTAATTTTTTTTTTTTCTCCCCATTCTTTTATCTACTATTTCAAAAAAAGCTTTTGATCTGGATCTACAAGGGAGAGCCTGTGAATGTTATCATTATGAGCATAATTTCAACTGGAATATTATTTTTCAAGGAAGTTGCACAATAAGTGAAACTGACAATTTCAAGATGAGATAGAAAACAGATGGGGACAGAGACTAAATGAATGCTTCCCAACTTAAGAGGGGACTGTAGTTTGTGAAGACAGTCAAGCTGTCTGCTTTAAATTATATTTTCTTGGAGTCCTTGTTCTTTTTCTGTGTCTTCATCGGCTACTGAATGGAAAATGGACTCACTTTTTTTCATTTATTTGTTTCATGTGGGTTAGTCTGGATGTAGTAATGTAAAAAGCACACAAGCTTTTAATTACATTTTTCACTGTGGCCAAGAGGAGGCATTGTTTTTCTGCAGTAGTGCTTAAGGAAAATCAAGGTCTTATGTACAGTATGTATGTCCATACATTTCTCCAACGGTGATGTTTAGCTTTGTGAAAAGAATCTCTTTATAAACGCAGAGCTTTTCATTCCCAAATTACAGCCCCAATTTGAAATTTGACCGTGTATATGTGAATGTATGTTTTGTTGTCTTTTGACCTTAATTTAATCAAAGTGGTCTTGAGATCAAAATCTCATTTTAAAAAGAGTCCTGGCATAAATGGCAACATAATGACATTACAGAAGCCACGAGAACCAACACGCACAGAAAGAATAAACATAAAAGCCATTTAAACACATTAAAGCCCAATTAAAAACAGAACCATGTCAATAAAAGAAGGTTTGTTGCGATTATTGACTCATACTTTTTATACTGTATTCTTACATATGCGGACCATATTAAATTATAAGATAAAATCTTTTTTTTTTTAAATTTTCTGCAGTACATCTAGTGTCCTTGATGCGCCTGCTGCAGTCTTTGTAGTTGAGCCCAGTCCTGTGCTCTGGCTGTATAACACTGTGAGGAAGTGATAACTTCAGACAGAGTGTGGCTGTACAACTTTGTTTTATGTCTCCACTGAAAATATACTACAAAGAAACTTCAGTAGCATCAGAGCACCTTCAAAGTGCCGGAAAGCACGAGGAGGGCCTTGATTTTGTTTCTATCCCCCCTCTGTCTATCCTCAGCTGGAAAAAGGAACACAAGTCAACTAGGTCAGGGCTCTCATCGGGTTAGCTTGTGTAACATCTCCTCAAACTGACTTTCACCTCTTGTTTAGCCATATGAAAGACGCACACATATGGAAGCAACCATGTTCTTTTTCCTGACATCTTTCAACTTTGTTAGACAGTGACAGGGGGATCACATGCATTCGAACCAGGATCTGCCACAGCAAGGACTCAGCCCGAGTTATATGTGCACATTAATGATCATTTTTCAGCCTTGAAATTCAATGACTTTCTTGAATGATCCCAACATGTAAAAAGGTTAACATGTCTTTGTGCATGTTTCCATGAAAGCTGTCTCGCAAAAGGATGCAAATCTTGTCTTGGGGTGATTTTTGACTCACTACAGACTACACTACTTACACTACAGAAACCATAAATAATAATAAATGAAAAGAAAAGAGTGGATTCCACTGATTCAACCCAATTTTCATCTTCAGAAAGTTTGAGATGAATGATGGATGTTTTATTCATGCTAAATAGATTTGGGGTGTAAAAAGCAAGTAAAATGCTTTACTTTAGGGGTTTAGTGAAGGTAGGCCATTTTTTTAGCCTTGGTGTGTAAGTGGTATATACAGAAATTGGGATGTTCACTGCAATTTTCTTACATAAGTACAGCATAGTTGTACGTTTGTACAGCTTTGTTTATTTGCTCTAAACCAGTGGAACTGTCTCTTATTCATAGTTTCTATTATGTGACATTCCAAAAACTATGCTGCAAGTGCACTTCGGGTTTCAGAGAAATATGGCTTATTACACCATCTAGGCACCTCCCATGCCTAGTGGTGGTTTCTGACATAGGATTTGACAGCAACCATTCTACAGCAGGGCAGAGAAAAGGGTCAGGTGCCATTTATTTTTAATTATTAAGTCATATATTCTTTGTTTGAAGAAATATCCAAACACTGCTGTCAATGTGGAGAATGAGGGCAAGATGTAATAAACATATATTTATATCTATATATATGCATATGCATTCTTCTCATCGGATTGATAAAGATGCACATATAACTGATTCATTTCTGGGCGCCGAGGCCATGAGCCTCATTTCCTCACCCACATTTAGCCATAAATGGATGCAAATAACGCCCTTAAACATTCGTTTGCATATCGATACTTGTGCCCGCTGCAACACTCATTAGACCTGTCAATGGCAGCGAAGAAAGTGCAATTTTGCCGTCTGTGTCCCATCACTGAGGTTTTCCGACGGTGCCAGAGCAGCTGTCATTACGCACAGCTGCGGCTATTTGTAGCATCCATACAACTTATTCATCACATTTCTGCAAACCATCATCAGAGTAAAATCTCAATCATCATTATTGTTAAATGTCAGGAGGATGATCAATGACTTCGTGCTCTTGATGGAACAGACTTTGCTAAGTGCTTCACAATTCAGAATCAAAGTAAACAATCATTAGCGGGGAGATAATGGCTCAAATGTAAGTAAAAAGGAAGATAAATCGTAAATTATTTAAAATGAAGTTTGTAAGTGCATATTTTGTGGACATTTTACCAAACGCTATGCAGCCAGCAAAATAACACAATCACTTAAATTAACCTGAAAATAATGCTTTATTTTGGTTTTACATCACTCTCCTTATGATTCTCCATATCACCTGTGAGGCATCTGTGCACTCCTCATTGGAGGTAGGGGTGAGGTGCCAACATCCTTCCTTTATAGAAATTAACTAATGTGTTGTAATATGGGTACATATGACTTTGGTGCATTCAGGTCATGTATTTTTTGGTCTTTGAGTTATTTAAACCCTAGAAAAGGCGTTAAAAATGGGCAGAAATTCCAATCCGGAACCAGGCTAGTGTCATGTAACAACCTCACACATGCTCTAGCATTAGTAGGCAATGTCACAGCCAAAATGGTTGAATACATTTCCAATGACTCAGAAACTATCATCCTATCAAAGGGCATTCATTAAAAAAATTATGTATTGGCACCTTTATTTTCAAAATCTAAGTTGTGGCAAAGGTCACAAAATACTCTGCTATTCATCCTTGGATTGGCTTGAAAGTTTCAAGGTTGCATAAATTGCATGTAAAGTGAGTGTATAATCATGGCAGAGATGAATAGGTGGTGGGAGATAATGGTGACTGGGTGAAAAGCAGTATTGAATATGTGAATGGGTCCCTGCATTGGCCGAGCCTGCTCGTTTCTCAAATGGTTCTACTTATGGGCACTATTACTAGCCATGGCTGACAGTGACAGCCAATCAATGAGCACTAACTGCGTCAATTGAGGCCGCTGTCCTAAAGACACTCAATCAACAGAATTGGTATAAGATAAGAGCAGTCATTCGGTGAGACAAGGTAAATATGTAATTATTCTTTAGTGTTTATCACACGTGTAATTGCAGTTTGTCATGTGAATAATTATTAACTGCAGAGGGGTAATAACACATGCATGTGTAGCCCTAATGCAGCTGCAAGTGTGAATTATTTTATATAATCAAATAATGCCTGTGCCAACAGGTGCATGGCTGATTGAAAGAAAAGTGACCATTTTCTCTCACCTTTCAGTCTGCAAATATACAGAAATGAACAAGCAGCAGTCCTTTATTAAACCATCTGATTGACAAGCAAATGGTATGCTAGTCGCATGCTTTGAATACAAATTCCTTGGAATACTTGCATGAAGTGACAAGAATTTATAAGCACAGCATAACACTAATTACTGGCACACAGAGTTCTGTAACCAAAGGAACATTAAACACTACATGTTCATCAAGTAAATAAATAATTACTTTGAGCTCAACAAATTAGAGGCTCCAGACTGTCAAAATGTCAAATGTTGTTTCAGGGTGAAGATATTCCTCATATTCCCTCCTTTGTGTAATAAATCAGCTAATATGAATTGTCGCTCCATTTCAGATGCAGTATTTCTAATTTTGGAACAAAGCTGTTCATATACAAACACGGTCCTCTTATAAACAGCCTGGGCGATCATACAGCATCTTACTCACTCTGAAGCAGCCGCCTCTAGTCGCATATGGCAGCGTACAGATGGACAATCTGTTTGGGGCTTCAAAGTTAGGAGGCAAAGTTCATTAACACGCCATGAGCTTTGAGCCTGCGATTAGAAAATAATTTCATCATCCTTCTAATTATATTCAAACATTTCTAAAGTTTCTCCCTGTGTGCCAATCATTGAAACTTTAATAAATAAATGCCTTGTGGAGGTTGTACTGGCACCAGAATCGTTTGCCGCATAAAATAAATGTGTATTAGTTGGTCTCTGCAGCATCCATCAGGAGGATGTTTGGCAAATATGTCACGAAAAGTAAAAGATGTTGCACTCAGGAGTGACAGAGGCATTACATTCAACACCGTGCAAGCCTTAATCTGCTGCAGGTATAACAGAACAGGACATAAACTAAACAAATATGACTAGGGAGTTCCAGATTTAATAATGATCTAATTAAGTTGCTCTTCTCTCTTTAACACAAGCCGACATGTTTACTTTATATGGTTTACTCTCCCCTAGTTTTCTCTGCCTCCCCACCTGCATCTTAGATGAAAAAAAAAAAAAATCTCTAAGAGCGTGGGGACATCTTCCAGTGAGATTCAGAAAATAGCTGGCTCTCCTGGGCCGCATTAGTCTGAAGGTCATCGAAGGGGAAAATGACCCTGGTTCCTCCCTCTCCTCTCTCCTGCTGGCCCTCTCCTCGTCTCTCTTCCCTGTAATTGAGTATGGTGCGTGGTCAGGGAGCCTGTGCTCATTGGCGGTCTGAACATGGTAGTTAGTTACACACGTTTTCACCGTAATTACCAGGCAGACTCTCCCTGTCTCCAGATCTTTTCAAGGTCGCATCAATTTCACAGCTATCCACACTATACGCCCCCGCTCCATCTCTCCGTGTACCGGCCGCTGTCATTACAGGCTTTCAGACCGTCTTCCTCATTGTGAACTTCCTCCTCCTCCTTCCTTAAAAGCATATCAAAACCAAAATGGCAATTATTAGTTGATCATCCAATCTTTTTTTTGCCACAACTGTTGCCGCTGCAGGAGGAGTGTTGCGATAACCTTCTACTCCGAGAGTGACTCATCTCTCGCTCCAAATGTTATTACTGACTCACTGTAATGCTGATTTACTACTTCTCTAACTGCCATTAAATGCTGCTTGACTGCCTCAGAGGGAGGAGGTCAGTGATTTTGGCAAAGGCACCTAAACATTTGAGTGGCCTTGGAGTGTAATGCAAACCCGACGGAGGCCAGAGTCCCTGACATAAGCAGTTCTGCAGCCCCGATGCATTCTGTTCACGTTCCCCCCTCTCTCACTGCATGTCTCGGATCAGCTGCATTGCTCATACAACCGGATGTCTGCTTCCTCCGTCTCTTTCTCTCTTTCGCCCCCTTCACAGGCTCCTCTCATTTGCTTGACACCCTTGTCAGACCATGCCCAGCAAGGAGTCAGAGTCAGTACTTACTAGGTTCACAGCCGCTGTCAAGTCCTCCAGCAGGCCCGTCAGCCATGCCAGGGACAGTGTATACTTCAGCAGGCTTTAAAAGCATGAGCACCACTCAAATCAAGGCCCAGCACAGCAGAACATCTGTTTCGCCATTTTATTCCATTTGGTGCAGCGTGTATTGGCAAACCGCCGATAGAGCCACCTGTTTACCAGCGTCACGCCATAACCCAATCCCCTCGACCACAGTCTCAATTTTGGAATCTTGCAGAAGATGTCCACTGAGTGCTGCTGAAATGATTGCTCCGCTAAGTGGTTGTGATTTGTTTATGTTGCCTATTAAACTAATAAGTTCTCATATCGTTGTCAAGGCTTGACATTGGAAAATGGAGGAGGATGATACTAGCTGCGACTACATGGCACAATGATGGCATAGATTAGCAAGATTGCCGCTTCACAGATCCTTGTCCTATGAGAAAGGGAGGGGGGGGGGGGTGTTTTATTGTGCCACCATTTGATTGAGTTGCAATGTGTCAGGACTATCAGCCCATGCCATCTGCAAGTGTCCCGCATCCTCAGTGCTGAATTGATTGAGATTTATTGTAAAGGATGATTAAAGCACTGGCGGCATAGTCGATACGAGAAAGAGTGAAGCTGTGAACACACATCAGCTTCCTGTTCTCTGACAGAAGAGGTTGACAGAGCCAAACAGCCCCAGCAGCTCAGAGTAACGAATCATTAGAAGGGCCGACTAGTGCCGGTGTACCCAAATAGAAGTAGGTGAATGTAAGGCAAGGAAACGCATGGTTTAGCAAGAGATGTGTATTTCCCCCTGGGCTCACCGTGCCCTGGGATTGGCAGCACTCGGCCTAATGCATCTCAAAGCTGTCCTTGAGTGGATACAGTATCCACCACGCCAATACCAGCATGATTAATTGCTCGGTCGGTCTCATCACTTTTAGTCCAGAAAAGGCTCTGAACCCCTAAGGAACAAACAAACCTACTTAACCATTTAGTGCTTTCTCTGCCTCCGGTTAGTACTCAATCCACCCACCTGGATACACTCTGACAACCGTGGACACAAGGGAAGCATGAATCTTACAACACTGCACTCTTAATCATTCTGCATCTTTGGGCAGATATATGAAGGTTATCTTGCATTTGGTAGGTTAAAGCATCTAACTGCAATCCTCTCCAGCTAAGCACATTAAACATTCAATAATTTACTTGCTAGTTTATTATTGTTGACTTTATTGAGTCCGGCCTGCCTCTCCCTATGCATATGTATGTATGAGCAGCTGAGTGTGTCTCTTCCCTGTGAGCATTAGCTCTCAATGCATGCTCATGAAAGTTGACTTTTTCAGAGGTTGTGGCGCTTTGCTCGGACAGACATGAGTGTGCAGAAATGGCAGTGCAGTGGGCAAGTCTATCCTGATTCAGAGCCAATCCCTCTGAGGCGAGCCTCGGAGTACAAACTGAAAACTGAGTTCTGTCCGGGCTGATAAGGAGGTCAGCGTGGCCGTGTGACACAGACCAAGATTGCCGGACTTCTCACGGTCAGCAACCTTTTCCTCTAATGCAGCCACCTGAGCTGACCCAGATTTCCGAACGTCTCCAATTGGCCCTTAAGGAGTCCATAGCAGATGGCCGTCATACACCAAAGGGTGTAGATAACAGCCATTTATCAAAGCATTAGAGGACTGCCACAGAATAAGGCCACCGGACATGCATCACCCCATCCACAAATTCTCACTGCTGTTTCCAAAATGTTGCTCATAAATAATTCAGTTGCCTTTATGGCCACAGGCGCCTCAGACTATATGCCATATTTTCATGAAAAACACCGTTTATGGCTGCTGAAGTCACCCCACTTCTGTATTGGACCCCTCTCCTCCACACACTATCTCTCTGTTTCTTTTTCACTTAGTACTGAACCAACTCTTGTGTGGTCTTTTTAAATCATTGGTGCTTGACCCTTTTTCATCACCCATTAAATGAGCCTGATGTGTTCCAAAACCAGAATCTTTTAAATAGAACTGATGTGTTCTGGAACCACAATCTCGTAATCGAGACTGATGTGTTCCAGAAGCCGAACTTGTTAAACTGAACTAATCAGCCTGGTACTGAATAGTAAGAAATACAACTGATGTGGTCCAGAAGTACAATCTATTGAATTACAGATATTTCTCCCATGAACTAAGGCAGACATGTTTCCCATCCAGAGTCAGTCGAGTGGAAATGATGTGTTCTGGAACATCTAACTCTCGGCAAGAGAAGCAAAGAGCAGAATCTATTTAATTCCATAACTAGAATATTTAAACAGAACTGGTGTTTTCTCATGCAAAAACCTAAAAAATATAGCTGATGCCTAGCAGAGCCACATGGACTGTCAACATTAAGAAAGCAGCCTTATTGTTGCTTTTTTCTACTCAACCTAATCAAGTAATTTCATTTTACAACATTAACCACAACATAACGTGTTTTTTTTAATTTTTTTTTATTATGATAATCTTACTTCCCAAATTGTTAACATTGTACATTTCTGAAAACCACAGATATGTTGATATGAAATGTTGTGCACACTCTTTAGCTTAAAAGTAAACATTTAAAATAGATTTGACACTTTAATATTGTCATTCCAAGCTCATTTTTATGAGTATTAATATTCCTCACCGATAACATTCCTTCACCTCAGGTGCTTTACACATGTACAATTTGTTGCACATAAAAAAAATCTGAGATCTGTGCATTGGAAATGTTAACTTCATGTTAATTTTTGAGCAAATAGAACTAAAACAAACTCACTTGGAAGGCACAGACCTCCCCCAAGGCCATGCCCTATCTTGCAATGTTAATGAAAGTTAAAAAAAAAAATTAAAAAAAAAAGTATCCACCCAGTGATTTGGATCTGCTCCAAAACTGAATATGTTCTTCCTTGACCCATGCTAATCCCTTCCATAGTTCAAGAAAATTAAGCCTGCATTTTTATTTTTATTTTTTTCAGACAAATACTCAAAATGAAACTGAAATGTTCCCTTCAACTAAGCTATTTTAAAGACTGTAAATAATCAAAATCACACCAATTTCCACTGTAACTAAATAATGTTCATATTTTGCATTCTAAAAACAAAATGGTTACAAATCTACTAAGCCTTTCCATGTAGTTTTGTTGTCAAACCATAACCAAATAGTGTTGAATCCTAACATTACAAAGATGATTTTGTCTTAATTCAAGTTGTTCGTAAGTATTTTACACTGCAACCCAATTTTCCCCATCTTCTCCAAATTTGTTCTCCTTGATGAAATTTATCTGTTGGTCAAAAAGATCCAGTTTCATTGAATAAGTTATGTTCACGTCCAAACACTCATATGTGCCAGAGTCACTGGCAAACAACCTCATCCTTAGCACGTGTTGGAACAAGGATGAGTCAAATGGAAAAAAAAAGTGTTCCAGCCGTAAAATGCCCTTAAATGGATTAAAATGGTCTAAGATCAATTTATTGAGTGTGGTGCTTTCTAGGACTCTGTGTGTTGAGGGTCAAGGGAAGTCTGAGGCATGCTGGTATCAGACTGCAGTGTTTTCTGCTCTAAGTCAGATGTTACACAACATTTCAGATTTCTCTGGCCAGAGATCACAGTTTGTATTGATTTTTTTTCCTTGCACAAGGGAGTTCAATGGAAAAACTTTTTTTTTTTCTAATATTGAAGTTATCGAGAGCAACTTTTTTTTAATTTAAACACCTAACACCTTTGAAACTCGGAGAATGATTAGTTGCTTGCCAAGGTCTTGCTGTCCACCAATATCACTGATTATAATTTTCACTGTGTCTTATTGCGCCACTTTTTTTGAGCCATGGGTGACACAGTTGGGCCTCAGTGGCCTCTAGACACTTAATTTGAGGTAATCAACAACTTGGCATGAACTACTCTGATTACTGGTGACTTCTTAAGCTACCCAGGAAACCTGCCTGCAATGACAGTTCAGCCTGCTATGATGGAGGGCAATTTCTGGAGGTTTGATTGGATATTTGTCATGTGGTAATTCCTAAATAGGAGGCATTAGTGATCTAGGTCAGAACACAGTGGTAGGAGTAGGGCTGTCATTGACCATAGTTCAGTTAGACATATTTCTTAATTAGCCTCACTGTCTGCTCCCCTCAAAGTAATTAACTTGATCAGAAAAGACCTTGCCTGAAGTCGGAGTAGAGTCAGAAAAAAATGTCATGGCAATGACTAACTACATTAAAAATTCTGAAATCATATGTTTATCCCAAGCTGTCTGCAATTAGTATGCATAGAGAGCAGCCTAATTTTAAATCCTCATAGATTACTCTCGGGGAAGTGATCTGGGAATGTGCTATCATAATTTATTTGGCTCAAGGTGTTTGGTTTTTTTTTTTCAACTTACAGAACATTGTTGAACAGGTTTGTACTATAACAACAAACAAATTAAAATTGAACATGACACTTTGGCCTCTGCTTGTTTTTATTTTGTTTTTGGCACACATGCTACATGCTTCAGCTTTTCCGTGGATGTGTATATGAAAGGGAAAGCCAGAGTGAGGGCAGAATCCATGGAGACTGAAAGATAAAGCATCACATGATGGGCACTGTAATTGCATCCGAGACAACGAAGCACATTAAAAATCCCCTCCCTTTCTCGCATGTTTTATTGCCTCATCCTCTCCCCTTGATGGAATTATTACCCTATTTGTCCTAAGAAAGAGGAAGCTGGCAGAAACCATTGAGACAACAGCCCATCCCAGAGGGTAGATTGTCCCCTGTGATATGCATGTGCTCCGACACAGTGATGGAGACCTATAGTCATATCAGCACAGAGAGGATTTAAAGCAGAGATGGTCCCCTTCTCTTTGGTGTCCATCATCTCTTTGTCTGTGGTCCTGGAGGTATAACACTAGGAGGGGAGATAGTGCCACAGCTGCACATTATTATCACCCCGACAAGATATTATTCTCATATATTTACCATAAACATTTCATTGCCCAGCTGCTGTCCCTCCCACTCACTTGTATTTATCACCAGAGAAGAGAACAAAAGGCAAACTCTCTGTTTTCCACACAGTCTAATGCTGCAGATTGTCAGGATTCCTCCTCTTTCCATCTCTCCTAATCTTTTGTATAGATCTGTAGGGCTTTAAGTCCATCTTTTCCAATTGGCTAATGATCTATTTTGAGCAGTTGGAAAATATCTGTCTCAGTTAGTTCTGGTGTTGAAAAGTTTGAGAGATGGTGCTGAGGGGAGTGCAAAATCAATAAACCTATCAGAGAATGGTGACATGATATATGCTGGCTGGGCAGCCACTCCGTAAGTGCAGGAGGACTTGGCACAGCCATGAAAAGATGAATATACGCTACTTAAAATATCATAAACTGTGCACAGTAAAAACAAAACTTTATCGGTAGTTGTCTTTGCCTGTCATTTATCACAAAAAGTAAGATTTAGTGTTGTTGGGACCTTTAAATCTGAGGTAGAGAAGTTCTCTCATAGAGAAAAAGACACAAGTTCAAACTCCAGCATCAGCTGTGTGACTCCAAGTGTCCTTGAGCAAGACACAATGAAGTCCCCTATGTGCTAGGCATTATAAGATTCGCTGGGCAAGAGAGTCAGCAGTAGTCATCACATAAAGTTATTCTCAGGTCCATTCTGACTCAGCTCTATTAGATGAATTTGCTGTCCCCTGTTACCTGAATACATGCAAAATGTCATCGCCATAATCCTTGATGAATATACTTGCATTATACTTGCAATTACAGCACTAATCTGAAAACATGTTCTCTATGGCAAGTTGGTGTTTTCATTCTTTTCCAATCCAGGATTTAGGGGTGTTATGGGAGCCATAGCATTGTCTGAGCATGCATGGTTAAATGAAGAAATAGATTTTGTTAATGAAAAATGCAACAGATGGTGGCTGTAAACCCAGTCCCTGCAGAGCATGAACATTTCCTGCAGAATGACGGAGAGCGGATTAAGGTCATTTTTGCCTGGTTTTTCAATTTATAAATTCATGCTCAGAGGGAACTGAAAAAAAAGGGTACTGGCATCCTGCCTCGACACTCTTTGGGAAATCCAAATGTCAATGAGCACATATTGGAAATGTGCAAATATTAGAACAAAAAACACAGTTTAGGAACAGAACGTTAAGGCGGCCATCATAACAGACAATCAGACATAGAGGCTGACGAGGGCCACCCAGAGAGAGCATTGCCCAAAAGAAAGACTGTTGTTTATCAGCATGAAAACAAGACTTGAGTTGATCAGAGGTATGCATTGTTTGAAAAGATGAAAAACAAAGTAAGTGCCATTCATTCAGCTCTCATTCAATTCATGCTTGTGCTTATTGCCAGATTATCATTTTGGCGACATCCTTTTTTTTTTTTTGACCATAATCATGAAAAAAACCCTCCCTATTCATGTGAGCTGTGTCTTTTCTTCTGTGTCCTTGCGTCGCCTGCAGACTCGGGCCAATGTCATTTCAATGTCATAATTTGAATAGAACAATCTTGCAGAAGACAATGGCCAATTTTCAGTGTACAAATTGCATTTCATTTTTTCTCCCACAGCTAACTGAATAGAAAACTAAGTTGGGTCTCTGTCGTTCTCTTTCTTACCCTCTCTCCATCTCTGGCCTCAGTAATAGGCCTGTCTTTTTAAACCCTCCCCCCGTCTTTCTTCCCCTTCGAAACACAACAATCCTTCTCATGTTCATGATATAGGAAGTGATCAAACGGCTGACCCCCCGTTAGCCTGACAGCACACTGATGGCCGTAAACATGCAAAATGAGAAAGGAGGAGCCACGCCATGGCAGCGCACCATTAGCAGAACAGCAATGCAACTCGCTTGTGTGCAGCTCAAAGCACCCACATGGCAACTCCCCAGCGAATACACAAGCCAGTGGCCGTGACAGATGCCTGGGACGCAGAGCATTAAGTGTCACATATCTGCATATGCTTTTCGGCTGCGCTCTTAGCACCGCGCACATAGGAGCATATGTCTGATGAAGGTCAGTGATTTGAAAACAAGGCACCTCGGCTGTTGCTGTTATTGCTACTGCGGCGGCTGCTGGAGCCACTCAAGCTCTTCACTTTTCCCTTAATCCTGCTATGACAGGAAATAGCTAATGACCAGCAGATGGATGTGACAGAATGAGGATGATATACAGAAAGAGGAAAAATTGAAGTGCAAATGAAAACCAGCCTGACTTACTGAAGAAGCCCTGCTGGTATCACATGGGGGGCGTTCGTTTCTTTACTGCCTTTGGGTACGCTTGTTTATCATTTTGCAAAGTGGGCAGGAGAGGGGGAGGTGGCGAGCAATCATTTAACCCCTTCCATCTGGGCTTTAACCCCAATATCCTTGTTGGTCTGAAATCCTCTGCCAGCCTTGACATCGTCATTATCATCCATCATCATCACCATCCTTTATAGTTCTACGCATCTGGTGTATACAGACCAAGTTGGCAATCTGGTGTTAAACACATAAACATCCTGCCAGAGGAAAGTTATGGCCTAGGCGTGATTTTCGATCACAAGCAAGATAAATTATGCTCAGATTGCGATTGTAATTGGGAAAGCCAGAGGTCTGAAGCGCCACACTGCCTGCTGGGAATAGTAGAACAAGATGTGACGAATGGGAGGAGTTGTGGAGTCGAGGACTTTGGTGGAAACGCAGCAATAAAAGGGAGGTTAGGAGATTAGAAGAGAGAAAGTGTTGTGAGAAGTGATGAAGGAAAGGATGTTCCCCCATTGGAATTCAGGACAGGCCTACAGAATACATCCGAGGAAAAAAAAAAAAGTGGAACAATGAGCCGCTGCATCCTTTTATTAGAGCCAAGAATGTCTAGAAATTTAAGACCACCATATTTTTAGAACCCCATCAACCTGGCCTTTATATAGCTCGATAAAATAGGCCTCCATGTTTCGAGCTCGACTTATCCCTCCATCTGAGAACGAGCTGCTTTTCTGAACGCTCACTCTCAGGGGGAGGACATTCAGGCAGAGAAAATGTATGGGCTACATCACTGAATCTTATTTAGATTGATAGAAGCTGCTCAACCTGTCAGCATTTCAACATGTGCATGTTTGTGAGCAAAATGATCCAGATTACCTTGGGAGCCCGGTGTGAAGCAATATGAGTGAGCAAAAGACAGACCTATTTGTTCGTGTACCGTTGTTTGTGTTTCTTTATGCGCATCTGGAAGAAAAACAAGTGAAAATATTTTTCTGTACAGCTTCTCATAGCAGATGAGTAGAAAAAAAAGTACGCTGAGTGAAATAGAAAGAAAGAGAAAGTATCGAAAGCCGTCCGCGAGCACACACACACCCTCGCCCCCTGTTGCCTTTCTCCCTAGGGTGTTCGTTAATCACCCTTTTAGATCTGTCAGCCTGTGGGTGGGCCCATTACCCTTCAACGCTGGCTCTTTTGTTGCCTGAGACAGTGCCTCCATTCAGATCCTATGCAGACGCTTCAACACCCAGTGTGTCTCGCATAGGCCCCACCTTATTAGAGGAACATAAGAGATAATGAATAAATAAACAAAGTGAAGTGGATTCTGAGACGTGAGAAGCATAGTGACAGTTTGGGGGTGTTCATTAAGACAAGGTGGCGGGTATCGTGCTGTGTACGACACCGGGTGGCAGCGAGGGCTCCGGCGCCTCATTCCCCAAATATGCAACCTCCTGTCTACTCGTTACGGCGAGAGATCCGGGGCTCACCGCCGAGATGGGCAGAGATCTTGTCAAGGGAAAGTAAGACACCATATGGAAAAAAAAAAAATAGCATTGAGCTGTCAAGGTTGCCAAAGCTTTCCATGAAGTGACTTGCAACTTGACATTAAAATATTGGTCCAAAAGAGTATGAGCCTGGTTCTTAAGAGAGATTTGGCTCGAGTGACACGAAGAACAGCTATCCTTTGAAGTAAAACATGATTTTTTTGCAATGCAAAACAGCAGCCCAAAACATTAAAGTGAATTTCCGTCCATGCAGGAGTCCACATAGTTTTCTAGCTGAATTGCTTATATTAAATCTTTAACCATCCATATGATGGCCGATTGTTATTACCAGGAATTAGGCAGGTGCTCATGAGTTGCAGGTTTGTAAATCAGAGTAAACAGTGAAGTAACCTATTAACCTAATTGACCAATTCAGCAAATGGCCAATAAATAATAAGTAACTGCCAATTAGACTGTATCATGTAGGGTGTTTGTGGCAGAAGCCATCTGTTCCATCCAAAGGTGTCTGACCTTGGTTTATAAAGGTTGCATTTTTTAAAAACCTCATTGGGTGATTGTGAGCCCATTCAAAAATCCACGCTGCTTTGTTTCACAGTTAACTTGCCCTTCTAAATCCAATTGCTTAATATTCCTGAGAACTTAATCAGTGATGTGCGAATGCATGATGTTCCTGTTGTTTTTTTTAATTGTCTTAACCAACGCTGTGTCTGACATTGTGATGAGATAATTTGGACATGCTAATGGCCATAAAATGGGCTCAGTACATTGTGTTTTGGAAAAAGAACTCCTGTTGAAACCGAAGTTCCACATTAAAGTCTTTAAGAAGTTGTGACAACTCTGTTAGGTGCTTGACTATTCTTTGTAGTATTATTATCATTGCTCGAAGTGATTATGAGGGAATTTTAACTGATATTCAAGGGAATACCTTATATAAACATCCATATTTCAGCATTGGCAACAACTGTTAGGCCACCCACAAAAATAGTCTTTTATCACTTCAGTGTTTCGGAGATGGAGAGAGGATGTTGCTAGTAGTTTAGCCTCTCTGCTGACCATAACCACAGCTGAGGCATGACTTTAAGGGTACCAATATGCCCTTAGCTACAGTACCCAAGGCTTTTCTAATGACCGAAGTCCAGCCCGAATTAACAAAATAATTCAGTTATATCTGACGCCAATCATGAGACCTCTTCTTTAGATGTTCACAAGTTTGCAAGAAAAAAGAATGGTATTTTATTTTTTAATTGCATCGCTCAGATTATTGAAAAAAAAAAAAAAAAAAAAAGATTCATTCAGGTTACTTTATGAATCCTCCTCTGTGGATCCTCTCTGGTGCTCATTTTGTCTTCCACAATGTTGCAACAATAGTTTTTGTCAAAACTCCAGCCTTTTACTTGCAACTATCGTCACTCTGTCTTTGTCCCAGAAGTTTTAAAATCCATCATTATGCATGTGCTGTTTCAGGAGACAGCCATAATGACTTTATGAGACTCATTCTCACATTTCTTTGCATTAGCTCAGCTGGCAAAGTAGAAGTTTGCGACATGAGAGACTGCAGTCTTAATCCCGAGCGGGTCGTTTTAACACCAGACTGGTTGCAGTTTATCATGAATTATGTGCTTGTTTACAGGCAGTTTGAGATTAACTCCAGTCAACAGTCACAACTGCTTTCAGTGTTGATTCGCTGGAGTCACTAAACAATTACAAAATCCTGCCAATCAGGCAAATTTGCTGCATTTGAAGGAGCTTAGAGGAGCTGTTGTTGTTGGCCTGTTGAGCTCTCTGCCTGTGAAAACATATAGTAATTTTTCAAAGGATTCCAATATTATTCTTATAACCAAACTGCATCATAAGCACTTTTCTCACTCAGAATCATGAAAAATCCAGAAAAGACAGGATACAATACAACTGTACATTACAAGTGATATGGAACTTGTCCATTTAGCAGAGGGCACTCCTGCGATAATAACCACCTAACCCCCGCCATGAGATTTGTGTTGTTTACGAACTCAAAAAACACTCAGGAGAAGCGCTCCCAGCATGAATCACAAAGTGATCTGATGGTGTTAAAAGCACCTCACTGTTGCCAATTTGAACATGAGAAAATGTGCGGCGACGCATCACAAAGCCAGCAACTGAATATGCGGGGTGAAGGAAATGAAGGAGAACAGGTGACTAGAGGGAGGTCACACTTAGTGAAAAGATAAATAAAGTGAGGAAAACTCACACGCGTCGGCAGAACAAACAGCTGGAGCCGTAAACTCGGTAGATTAATTAAAAACAGCTCTGCCTTCTTGTAGATATAAATTCAAGAGAGGCACAGGTTATGAGTGATGACTTCCCTCTACCATGCTCTCAAATTAAGATTTAAACTTGTTTTTAAATAAATAAATAAATAAAATCCCCTTTTTTTCCGCGTCCTTGGATAATGTAATATAGCTTCTGCTTTTCTTTAAATATAAACCTGTCCATCACCCGCCTCTTTGTCCAAGCACTCAACCATTTTGTGCACTCTCAACCACACACTACTCCCGATCATACTTAATGTCTTGAGTGGAGATACATTATTTTTATTGTAACTTAAGGTTATCAAAGAGAGAAACAACAAACATGCTTTTTCTTGGTAATAGTCATCTCTATCTCAAAAGCTCTTAGGGCTGAAAATGCACAGACCTCGCAGTAATACGTTTGAATTACTCGTGATTGGTTGCATGGCTAATGGAGAGAGACAACACCTTGCCAGGTAAAATCACGCAACCCCAAAAGAGATTTCCACTCACGTTGCCCAGGGGTCACCTGTCCAGTCCTTTGACAACAGCATTTGATCAAAAGAGAAAAACACACATAAAAAATTGTAATGTACGGGCTGCGGGGTATACGGGAGTAATGTGTGATTTGATGTGAACAGACAAGACATCATATACTGCGCGTGTTTCTATCAAATAATCCTCCGTGCTGTACATGTAGACTTAGAAGAATATTATGCTAATTTCTGAAACACTGCGATATGGTACTTTGAAATTAAGAGTCAGGGTCAATGCTGGACTTGTTCTGTATACATAAATTTCATGCATCAGGAGGGATGAGAGACGAGGTTTTCAAAGACGATGCATGCAGTTCTAAGTGGTCTAATGAGGAGCTCTGCACATTCTTCCGCAGAACCACTTTATTTCAGTCCTGTCAGTATATTTCACATTATCAGACCACCGGAAACAAGGAATGTTCTCGGATTATAAAGCAAAGAACAGGTGTCATAATTTTCCAAAGGTGAGATATGGGCGATGATGGAGTCACAGAATTGTACTGGAGAGGCTGCAGTAGTCCTTGTCAAAGTGCACTCTTCTTTTATAACCTTATTACACCGTCGCTCATCACTTTTTAGCTCTCCGAAACATATATGGCACCGTCAATTATTGGAAAAGTTGAAGACAGGGAGAAGAGAATAATAGTGACGATAAAAGGCTAAAACAGAACAGCCTTCTCTTTAATTCTTTGGTGCTAGGTTGGGAAATGGTAGCATAGGGAATGTGTTACTTTCCATTAAACATCTTTCGGTGCGCAAGGTTGCTCTCCCCTTCATTTCAGATTGAAGCAACTTCACATGCAGTGGAGACATTCTTAATCATACATGTAAGTCACGGTTTCATTTGCAATGTTAACCTTTTGCAATCCCAAAAGAAAATTGGTATAACTCACCTTTTTTTGTGAAGTATTCTATAATTTGACCTTCTAGATTCAAAAAAGAAACACATCAAGGCAGCTGAAGGGTGAAAACGAGAGAGCTGGCCTTTAAAAAACCTGAACTTAAGAGGGATTTGGAAGTCATCTGTTGATACCACGAATTACAGTCACTCAAAACACAAACTTAATTGCATCTCTGACACATATGGCATCTCAAATACTATTGATTGCTGTTCAGAATTGCAGAAAGAACCTTGATTTCAACATTGCAGACTTCTCCAGAGTGCAAGAAAATTACTGTGGGGAGTGCTCTCGGAGACTTGTGATCGACCTCAAAACATCTGCCAACAGCTTTCTTGCAACACAGTTGTCAGATAGTTCAACTTTCTCAAAGTGAGTAGGGATGGAACATGCCTGCACAACCACCTGTCCACCCATCCATCCATCCACACACACAAACAAACCGTCTTAGCTGTGTTGATAACAGCTTAGAGAAATTAATTGGATTTTCTTCAGTTGCGCGTCGAAGTAACTATTTGTTGACATGTTTTGTGCTAAGCGGTCAGTGGAGTGGTGTGGTTTGGAGCAGCAGAACCATTACTTTTAGGTATTAGCAAAATTTATTCTATTTTTCACATTCACAGTGGTGAAATAAACATAAAAAAATCTGCTGGAAATCCAAGATGTAACTTCTGTTATTGACATTTTAATTCCTGTAGGTGCCACTTGGATTTTTTTTTTTTTTTAAAGAACAGATTCTCTAAGAAAGCATGCTTTGAGTAGCCAGTCACTGAATCAGACCTGTGTTAAAATCAGGCTTCAGAATTTGGTAAAAAATCTTTCTCTTTTCTTGGTAGCTGACTAGTTTCTCTCATTTCACAGT
>JAOWBC010000812.1:1430698-1447087 GCA_028566105.1 Hypoplectrus providencianus | reverse complement strand
TATATATATAGCTGAGGGGCTTGTGCAACTGCAAAGCAATGAAAACATACTCACAGTTATACTTCTTATTGGTTGGAAAGTTGGTGGTACACACATCCCAACTACTATTGACTGTACTGGCCATTATCTTGTCTGCTATTCCAACTTGTTAATAATTTCAAGTTACAATGTAATTAGCATATGGACTTATACTTTTTTATTTATTTATTTTGTTTTTTTCTCAGCTAAACCACAACATTTCCATCAAACCCCATGGTAATTGCAGAAGTCCCCCCAAGGGTACAAGTACCCCTGATTGGTAATTACTGTAATCGAACATGCATGTTTAATCTTCAAAAACCACATGATTTTTTTTTGTCCGTTTGAATATATCTGTATTCAGCCTCTGTCTGAAATGTTCCATTTTCGTGTCTGTCTCTTTGAATCCCCCTCCCGCAAAAAGCCTCAGTCTGCTCTGATTAGTCAGTGTTTCCAGGTCTTCTGCGTCTGTGCTTTCGGCTTCTCTGCACCATCACTGCAGACTGAAATGGCACTTTACCAGCACCTATATATAGTATAGTTTCATAACCTTACAGAAGTCCTGACAGCTTGTTTAAAGGCATACTTTCTACGACTGCTACAAAGGCGTGGAAATGTCACTTTTTACAATCTGAGACCTTCAGGTTTAGCTGTGTCACCTCTATGGGCGGACATGTCCCCACCACTGACACCCAAACTTAATTTAGACAAATCTACAGAGAATCAGGCTTGCTCAGATATTCTTTCCAACCAAACTTTTGTGATTTAAACCGATAAGGCAGGATTGTATTCTGTTTTTAATACTCTTTCTCATAAACTCTTGCTTTAAGTGACAGCCAAAGGAAAGGTTTGGCTGGAGTGTAACAGGGTCAAAGTCATCTACATGTGTCACAGAACTGTGACATTTAGAATCCACTCAACTGCAACCACAAAGGAAACAGAGAACAGCATAAAAACACACGGCGCTTGCCTCTGGGGGGTTTCTGCTTCCTGTGCCATGTCTCCTGCTCACCTTGGACACTGGGTCAGTGTCAGCTGTCAGTGTCAGGTTGAGAGCAGGAATGCTAATGGACCCTTACCACATTGCATCCCTCTCGCTCTGCCTCTCCCCCTCTCCTTCTCTCTGCTCTTTTCCTCTCTGCGTTTTGTCTGAGGGAGGCCAAGCTATTAACTTTCCTTTAGTAGTGGAGCTCTGCATCTGACTATGGTAGCCTGCAGTCTCTGTCTCTACAAAAGATAGGCAGGCTCCCTTTGAGAACCGGAGACTTGCCTCAACCCTGTCTGTCAGAGGCACAGTTACTCCATGTGCAGTCCCTCCCTCCTGCTTCTCCCTCTTCCTTGTGCTTGCATAAACGCTAGCAGATACTGCCAACATCTCTACTTCAGAAACCTCAGAAGAGTGCAGAACTGTCGGTGAGTTTGAATGTAAAAGAACCTGCGGACACTGCAGTGCCTCTTTATTGCAACACAAAAAAAAGTTTTCACAGAACAGTTCTGTCTTAAGATCTGAGACTGTGCTGGTCGGTGAGGTGAGGTGTGTTTTGAATGCAGTTTCACTCATATCAGGAATTCATTAGTGTTGGCTGAACAGACTGGACTCATGAACAGTTTCCAGTTATCTAAATTGTGTCTGGCGATGAGACAATGTGACGGTCATAGGTCCCCTACAGGGTGGGGTGTTTTTGTGCCTCATTGTTGGAAATTATAGCCAGAAATAGTGTCTTTTTAACCCTCATGCTGTTTTTGTTAAATTCTTGTTTTTGTTAACCATTCAATAGTCTACAGTGACATAAGAAAAAACTGTTTAAATCAAACATTTAATCAAATAAATGATTTTGAAAATCAAGCCTCCCCTACTATGTATTTCTGTTTATGCAGTGACCTTGTGCCTTAGTAATTATTATGGGAGCAGTCTGGTGATACAGTACAAAAACCAACAAAGTCCGTATAAGGGGTGGCTAGTTGCTGTCCCTGTGTCATGCAAACCAAAAGTCAATGTTGAGTTATCTTACCTTCATACATAACTTGCCTGACTGTAATTTTGGAAACACATCTTTGGGGTTTAATAAAGGGCAGAAACAAATTACCCATGCCATTGTATTGATTGAAGACTTGTGAATTTCCCAATTTACCTATTTTTATTTGGCATATATCTGAATGTCTTCTGTGGAAAAGGTTTAAAAGTTGCCAATAGTATGTTTTATGGTTCTAATACATGACATTTTGAGTGAGCTTTTTGAATCTGCTACAAAAAATCACCTTGGAATGGACAGGTCTTGTGGGTAAAGTCCAAGTGAGTTAAATTCTTTTGATGGGCAGGTCAAGACGCAGGTCAACACTGCTTCCGCATTCAGATGAACTTCAGAACATAATTATTGAAACTGACAGTTTATGAAGATTTCAAGAGCAGTCTTTCATTAAGAGTTGAAATGGAGGGATCTGTTTACAACCAATCACTTTGAGGAATCTCATTGAACTATAATCTGACAACAACAACAACAACAACAACAGCGAGCTTTTTTTTTTCTTTTTTCTTTTTTTTCCCGTCAGCGCAATTAATCAAAAAGCAATTACATTAGCATGCTCGGGAGATGGATTAAGTGATTTTGACAATTTCTGTGGCTGCCTTGGCTTGTTCAGGCTCAGTCCTGCTGTCTGCTGAGTGCTAAAATCATGAAGACGAGAACATTGGGATAATTAGTCCAGAAGATGAGCAGAGGCTGTTCGTGTCTATGGCACATCTCCAGAACCAGCCCCCACGTACTGTTCCAGCCACCATGTATTAAAGCAAACGTCTGTTTAATCACAGTGCACCACATACCCTCCATGCTTTATTAGGCTATAAATGTGCTGAATGAAGGCCCAGTGCCTAATTAGGGAAGACTTCAGTTCACTCACTATCACATACTGTTTTCTCCCACCTTACATTCCCTCTCCCCCTGTCTCTTTCTCTCCACTGCTCTCACAGCAATGCTCCACACAGTGGGAGCTGAATCCCTCCAGTCTTAAGAAGTCAACTCGCCTCCAACTTAGATGTTGAGGGGATTGCACTGGAGGCAAATCTCACTGCAGCCATTTCAGCCATTTTTCGGCGTGTGCGATGCAGGTGGCCTTGGTGAGAGTGCCGGGGGGGAAAGTAGTCATGCGGAGAGGAGTCCTCAATCTCAGCAGATGGACTATCGGTGGTGGGAGTGTAGTATCGAGGCTCAAAGAACCCAACTTGAGAGGCACGGCTTCTGAAAGAGTTTCAAAAGGGTCAGGAGGTATCAGCCTGCATGGGGCTTTGGAGTAAATGATGGGGAGAGAGACCTGGGAACTGGGGAGAACCGGCTTGCCAGGCTAAACTAATAAGAGAGCCAACATACAGCACATGAGTGCATTGGTTAATAGCCTCAGCCGTTGAAGATAATAGGTGCAGTCTGCGGGCCAGAGAACCTGAGACCTAGTCAAGGTCCCAGTGGTGGAATTAGGGTGAAGGACGGTGTTAGAGATACGGGGCGCTGCTGGGAAATTGCCATGCCCACCTCACCAGTCATTTATTTATATAAGCCTCCTGGTTCATGGAAAAGGTTGGTAATTACCATTAGCAATTACCACTGAGCAAGTACAGACACCTCCGTAGCCTGGCTTGAGGTGCCAGATGTGATCGGGAGGTGAGAATGGGGTCTCTGAAACACACCCAAGGGCACAGTTCCAGATCCCTGATGCAGCATCAGTAGTTTGAAGCACATCTTCCCAAACAGCTCTAACTCGACTGTAACACCGCACAACCTAAGCTGGCAGGCAGGCGTATTCCGGAGCCACTCTGTTTTTTATCTGGCACAAAAAATCTCCTTTAAAATGGTGTTATTATTATCTACTGGAGATAACAACTCCCTCTGTATGAGGAGAGGAGGACCACGTCACACACAGCAAGGGAAGAGGAGAGAGGGAGAGGTGGTGAAAACAATGCTAAGCGAGAGAGAGAATTATAGGCATTGGGAATAATGGGCCTGGCCAAGTGAATGCATCACTCTCTGTATCCGAGGTAAAATAGGGCCTTATTTGCACATAGGGGCTGCCCATTAGCAGGAAGTTAGCAGCAGGTTTTCAGGTACAGTTGTGGCAGAAGCTTAGGAGGGGGTGTGCGAGAGACGACTGGACACCTCTGTGTCCATGTCTTTGGCTCAAGGGGCTGGGAGGCAGAGGCATCACGCTGTTCACTGAAAGCACAGACGCCCCACCACGACGGTAATGAGACAAGACCGCCGCCGCTGAGAGAGGAGCGATAATTACACACACATATATACGCACACACAGAAAAACTCGCACGGCAGCCACACACTGCCATTTATTTTCTGCAGAGCCCAAGAAATAAAAAAAAAATGGTGTACCTTAGTCACCGTGTAAAGGTGAAGTAAATATTTACAGTTCACTCTTAAGCCTCTGAGGACGTAGCATCCTAGCATGCTGCCTTTGAGTGTTAGAAAGATATTGGATGTTAGCATACACCCAAAAGATTTACATCTGATGTTTCTTTTCAAGTGTATTTACTCAAGTACTGAACCTAAGTACAAAGTTTCTTTATGTATCACGCCTTTTGTTTGTACTTTTTTTGCAGACACAACATATGAAAACTTCAGCAAGAGATTTGCAGGTTTGAGGTCGGCTTGTGGCTTTTCTGTGTGGAGTTTGCACAGTCTCAAGTCAGCGTTGGTTCTCTCCAGGTGCTCCAGCCTCCTCTGACCGTCTAATGATGTAGCTAATGTTTTATGGTGACTCTGAATTGCCCATAGGAGTGAATGAGAGCAAGAACAATTGTCTCAAGGCACACAGACTCAGGATTCACATTAAATTCCAATATTCAGGTTTATTTTCCAAAGGACACCAGAAGCAGTAGAAATCAATGGAATCAATCCAATAAAGCACAGAAGATCAAAAAGGGTTAACTGAAAAATTCCAACTAAACAGTCTCTGTCAAGCACAGGAGGGAATATAAACGAGACAGCATAAACTAGATCCATAGGAGCAGGTTTTGTGACATATAGGAAAGCAGTCTGTGCACTGGAGTGTTTCCTCTCTCCGTAGATGAGAACAGACAGAGAGAGCAGAGTGACTGAGGCTTAAGTAGGCAGAGGGGAATTGGACACGGGTGATGACCTGATTAGTAAACAGGTGAGTTGGATTGGGAGATTGCAGAGTGAGGAGTGGGCGTGGCCGTTGGGGAGTCTGGTGTGTTTGGAGTGTGACATGTGGGTGTGGCTGGTGATGGGCCTGGTGGTCGTGACAGGTAGTGTGTGTCTGTTGTCGGTCCTGTGATAACCTGCTGACCTGTCCCGGGTGTGCACACCTCTTGCCCCTTTGACTCATGTTTGTTTAATGCAGAAAAAATAGCATTAAATAGTATTTAATATCCAAAACAAAAACAAAAAAAAAAAAAAAGGAAAAAAGCAGAAAAAAACATCCAAAAAGAGTAGATGAGATATTAATCCATATTATTTATTTATTTATTTTTATTATTGGAGGTGGCAGAAACCAAAACCAGGCCTGAATGAGACTGAATATTGAGGATAACATTGATTAGCTGAGCAGACACACAACTATGTATGTATTATATATTATTCCATCTCTGTTGGATCTGTAAGCAATTAGTTGGTTATATGTTTAACAATTTTTTAAAGTCATAATATGTTAATTTTTCAAGTTTTTATGCAGTTCTTGTAACCCCAAGTGACCAAAGAAATCAAATAATGCTGTTTCACATTAAGACAAAATTTATATTCGTATGCACAACCTTTGCTAGATTATGCATATATAAATATATATAAAGTCTCTTCTGACTTTAAAACCTTGCCAAGCATTTATTGGAACAGTATGTGCAAAAAATCATTAAATACTCACCTGAATATAAAGTCAGAAACCCAATTTGAAAATTCTCAGCAGCGCGTACACACACACACACGCATACATGTGCACACAGTGGTAATGTTGAGGTCAGACCTACACACTTGTTTCACTCTCTCCTCCCTGAGTTGTTGTTCAGGTGGTCAGATAACTGTTAGTGTTCCTCTCTGCAGTGCAGCGCTGAGCGTGTAATTATCTTTTGCCGGGATAATCAGTGGTGCTAAAAGGTGATGGATGGTGAGGGAATGCATTGCAATAAACCAAGCAGGCAGTCCTCTGATAAGCTGAACCACTCAACTAGGCACTCTAAATTTGTGATATATCTGACTCATTCCAAATCAAAACACAGAGCAATTAGATGTCTTACCAAATGTTCTAATTGTAAAACATCTGCGTGGGACAAAAATAAAATTAGAATTTATTGAGACGGATAATGAAGATCTCACTAATTAACAAAACTCTAACTGTTGCTGTTTTCAGACAATGGGTATCATGTAGAGTCCACAATTTCCGAGCAGAAAAGAAAGCGGTTCAGCAGCATTCATTCAGGTCCAAAACACATAAATATATCCTCTGCAAAGGTACAATTTCATCATTTTTGCTGAATATGAATTGAATGAAAAATGGCAGGCATTTGCATTTAAGGCATTTAGCTGACGCCCATATTTAGAGAGGCTCTCAGTGAGTGAGCGGGGAAAAGGTTCTGAGTCTTGTTCAAGGACACTCTGACGGGAGGCTGTTTGTTGAGCAGGCCTTTCAGTGTGAGGACGGTTTGTGATTCAGGGTTTTACAAGTTTACAAATGCGTACATTCTTTTGTGTGATGAAACAGACAGATCACTGAACTATTTTGGGTTGGGAACACTATTTTTTTTTTGTTTGCCAGTAATAAATAACATTTTCTTTTGAACATTAAATCTTGTGTTGTGTTCCTCATTGTGTTGTGTTTTATTGTTTGTTTGGTTGTTTGTTTATTCAGAATAACATCAGAGTTTATTTGATTAGGTTCTTATTAAAAATGTTGGTTTGCAATGAACAACAAACATGATAACAGGAACTAAAAAGTCTGCTACTGTTGCAGCAAAGAACAATATTAAACTATTCAAAATGAATTAATAATATAACTGTCTCTGAATGGAAAAATATATATATATAAAGAGTGATAAAGTCTGCAAGAGGAGGATGTTGTTATGGATCAATGGGTCAAAAACAACTTCACCTCTTCAGTGTCCCCTGTGAATCCAAAATTAACATTTTTAAATATAAAAATCATACAGTAAAACAAAAGTAGTGGACTGAAATATATATTTTTTAAAAGTTGCATAAAAATATTCAGCTCAGGTACCTAAACAACTATACTGACATAAATATACTGTGTTACTTCCACCTTACTCAGTCATTCTTCACAGCAGTAAATGAGCATATGCTTATGTTTTTTCCTTCTTCAAGTTAAGCTGTTACTTACTGTTAAGTTGGCCATGTGTTTGCCTTTTAAGGTCAAAGGCCATTTGGCTATAGAAAGAATAAAGAGTTCTGCATATTTATTCAAGGCAAACATGGCAGTGAATGCATCTGCTTCGACATAAGGACGCTCCTTTTCTTGTTAATTCAGCATTCTGCTGCATTATTATGAACCTCAGGGTGTCTCAAGGTGCTGTCTGTATTACCAGACAGTATTTAAAAGCTAATTTAATACTTATTATCAGAATAAGAACTGGGTTTATTTGCCTAGGTTCTTATGACAAGTTTCTGTTTGCAATTAAGAATAAACATTTTAAGAGGAAATAAAAGGTGAAGTACTGCAACAGTAAAGAACAAAAAATAAAAAAAAATAAAAAACATTACAACAGGAGGATGAATAGGACATAATATAACAAATTTAGGCAATGTCACTCGATTGGGATAAGAGTTCCATACAAAGTGTAAACAGGAAGTCGTTCACTTTAGAAAATAAAACTACCTGACAGGGCTAGGGTATAACAAATGGGTTTGGTATGAAGAAAATACATACATATGTAACTACCAGACATATTTATGCAGGTTGACTGAATACCACAAACTGGTCTTCCCTTAAAAAACACTTCAACTTAGTGCATTTGTACAGGCAGCAAAATACGACTCATATTTGCATTGTACTTTTTACGTAACTTATGGTAGTCACGTCACCCTCCTGAGTACTCCACTTCCTTTATTTCCATACATTTATTAACTAGTTAAACTTTCATAATGCCTAAACTGGACTTTTTTATTTTATTTTATTTTATTTTTAAGAAAACATTAGGTTAGAGATCTTGTTGAAATAACAACATTGACAGATGCTTTCCCACTGGTCAGCTTGATCAAAGTTCAGGGCTCATTTGTCTTCAATAATTTCTAATAAGGACGCTAAGGACAGTGATAAATTATTGGTTTTGAAGAATTCAGGATTGACATCAGTCTGATTTTGAGGAGAGCCCAAATTCCCTTTGAAATAAAGTTAATATATAGGATTAAAACATAGTGATTCTGGCAGGTTTTTTTTTTTTTTATAGAATACCTTTTTAAATACAATAGAAAAAACACTGCAGGTTACAAATGCTATATCCTTAGCATTACCTGGACATTGAAATGCACATATTTCCCTCTATGAGCAAGCGTTGCGGAAACATAAAGTAAAGTAAAATGTGGATAGTTGCTTAAACTGCAGTGTAACTGCAGGAGTGAGACTCTAAAGTTGCTGAATAAGGAAATACTTGAGCAAAGTAGAGGTACTTAAATATTAATCTAAGTACAGTACTGGAGTAAATGTGCAGTGTTAAGCTCTACAGCTGCCTCTGCCATGTAGACCCATATGGTCCCCTAAGGTGATAATTTCTGCAACAGTTGCTTAAGTTAATTGTTAATATGTTTCCCCGTGGTGCATGGGCAACCTCGATGGGTGGGCATTCCTACAGGTGCTTTCGGGGGCTATTTTTACAGATTGCATGCTTCTTAGAAATGATTCATCCGTGCATTTGAAGTATAAAATGAAGTGGGAGGGAAGGAAGACATCTGTGGGTCTATACTGTGCTCAAACAATATGCAAAGCTTTAATCAAATTCCCCAGCGCCACATTCTTCCAGTGATTGACTGATGCAGTGCTTAATGTTGATAGTAGCTTTAATTAAATTTTTAACAATTCCAAATCCTGAAGTGGCACTTCTTCAGCACAGCCTCTGTGGCTCTCCACTGAGAGTGCTGTGAAAAACAAGTCAACACGTCCTATAGAGCTGAGAGGCCGGGGACCCCTGGCTGACATGTGGACAGTCAACAGGCCTGTTGGCCGAGAGGAGCTGGCCGCGGCTGAACTTTTCTCACTCAGCGGACGTCAACAGCCAGCTAAATGCGTACGATGCTGAGGCGATTTTGATTCTGCCTGGCAAGAGCAAAGAGGATGAGAAGTTGACAACAGCTTTTAAAGCTTCCCTTCAACTTTTATTTAAACAAGCACGCAATCTGCACAAGCCCATAGAGCATGGCGAGCAAATACGATTAATAATGCAGGTTTGGATGTCTTGTTTATAATATGTTTTTGTGTATTTAACATGAAGGTCAATGGTGTTGTAGTCGCTAATGTGAAAAAGAGGGATTTGTCTTCCTCTCCAGTCACTGGACACATGGTGCTGTGGCTCAATACTTAATTTCTGCACTCAGACTCTGAAGAACAAATGTACCCAAATGCACAAATTAATCCCATATTAGATAATTACGTTGTACAATTAGCCCTCTGCTGATGTTTAAAACCCACAATTTTCAAGTATGTTTTTGGTCAGATAAACATTCTCCTAATTAATTCTGTTTATTGGAAACATTTGCATGATTTCTGCCATCCTCGCAATCTGAGCACATGGCAACACTGTTAAAACAGTCATATGTATCAGGCAACTGTTTCAAATCATGTTAAAACCGGATTTGTTGTAGATGTACTAATACACCATCTTTATGCATCTGCAGAAGCAATAGGTTTTCAGCATTTACATCAAAGTTATCTTAATAATTCCTTGAGGGAATATCTTCAAATTTGAAACAAACTTGGATCTAGGGAAAAACTGGTCAAGTTTTGGCAGTTAGTCAAAATGAAAATGATTTGATTTTAAATTGAACAATGCTTACATAAATGCATCAATACAAATACTCTGATAATTTATTAAGCATATTTCAAACAATCTGAGTGTGGTGATTCTGCATAAAGAATACTTGTACTGTTGATACTTTCAGTTCATTTTGATGCTGATGCATTTGTACTTTTGCATCAGTGAGTTTGAATGCAGGACTTTTACTTGCAATGGACTAATTTCAGTGTTAGTACTTTTACCTCGGTAAGAGATCTGAACATTTCTCCCAGCACTGACTGGTATCCAACCTCTTTTTATGTGCGGCTTTGGAAGAAATAAAACAATGATGTATGCCTTGAACAATACACAAGGTTCATTGAGTAACAATAGCAAAGGTAAAAAAAACAAAACAAAAAACAATATATAATGTATAATATTTTTGATATTTTCAGGAAATAGATCCTATAGCCAGGTTCCAAAATCTGGTAGAAAGTCTGCAAGTATTTAGGCTGAAATTGTCGCAGATTCATGCACACAGTTTGGGGGAAAACGAGTGAGGATGTCACTTTTGAGTGTCCACATACTTTTGGACATGTTGTGCACTGTAACCCAGCAGTCCATTGTAATGCTACTGGGAGCAAAAGGCAGTTGAAACTTCCCGGCTGCAGCTCAAAGCTTATGTAATGGAGCTTCCAGAAATCCATCAGGACATAGAAACCATTGAACCAAGGTGTTTGCAGTGTGGAGCGCACATCCACCAAACCCACTGGACGGTGCAGGAGGCAAAGAACGGAAAAACGCCTCGCCACACACGCTGAACCAAAACACAGAACACATCTATGTTCATCACCGTAAGAAAACCCGATCGTAGATTAATCTCAACATGTAACTCGGAGAAAGGCTGAAACCATTGCAGGGGCTGGATGATGAATTCAGCGAAACCAGTGTTCCATTACAAAGTGCAAAACTAAAGGAGTCCACTGCATATGTAATGGAGCCCCTTGCACCACCCGAAATCCATCACTATTCAAGACAGAAAGAACAGAAATCCTCCCAGAGATGGATCAAGTTGCATGTGCCGTTTGAAAAACCCAGTGTTTGCACATTGATTCTGAGTGTCCCTTTCAGATGGTTAATCTGGTAATTTCGCAACAACTTGGGAAATGGCAAAGAACACAAGGGTTCATAAAAGAATGTCTGCCGCACTAAGCTTGGCTCGCTTTCTGATGAAACTGTCTGTCTTTGTTGTGCGGTGCCATGTGTTCGGCATCCCATTCTGTTCTGCGTGCGAGGCCTACAGCAAATTTGTGTTTATGGGTGTTGTGGGGTGGTTGATTCAGCCAAAAACCCCAAGAGAGAGGGAGGCAGACATTAAAGGGAGAGAGGAGACAGAGCAAGTTAGAAAGAGGGACAAAGAGAGACAGAGGAGGGCAGTTACCTCAGATGCAGTTTGCCCACATCTCATTAGTGCCTGCTTTCAGCCCAGCTGATGTTCATCACCTACTGAATTATACATCCGCCACTAATTTGGGAAGGATTTAATATTGTATCTGCTTTATCTCTATCAAAAAAAACTGCAGGCATTTCATAATTTATTTGTTAGAGCCCTCTAGTTATACCTTCTAAGCTTTGGAGGCAGGGGAAAGAATCTTAAATTAGCCTAATTTCGGGTGTTATGACCCACATGTATTTTCATGCATCTTGAGTGGCTTATCGGAAAAGAACAAAAACAGTTTTAGAAACAATAAAGTCTACGAGATAAAATCGGAGAAAAGTTTTAATATTCTAATATCAAACAAAGGCTGAGGGTTATTGTAGGTAAATAACTGCCTGTTGTACATACTGCATATAATGCAAAGTGCACACATTAATCCCATATTAAATAATTACATTTTGCAGTTAGCCATCTGCTGTATATTTCACAATTTTCAAATATGTTTGTTGTCAGATGAGCACTCTCCCAAGTATTTTTTCTTTTTCTTTTTATTGGATATATTTACATGATTTCTGCCATCCTCACAATCATTAATAGTATCATTGTTTGGCAACATTGGCAAACAACATGGCAACATTGTTAAAACAGTCAACTGTTAAAATCCATGTTAAAGTCACGTTTGCTGTAGATGTACAAATACACATTTTTTGCCTCAGTAGAAGCATTATGTTTTCCAACCAGCATATCCCAGAATGCCTTGGGGGAATTCTTCAAATTTGGCACAAACTTCCACTTGGATTTATGAACAAACTGGTTACATTTTGGTGGTCAAGGTCACCATGACCTGCTTTATCTCCATCAAAACTGCATGTGGCGTTTCATAATTTATTTGTTAGAGCCCTCTAGTTATACCTGCTAAGCTTTAAAGGCAAGGAAAGAGAATCTTAAATTAGCCTAGTTTCAGGTGTTATGACCCACATGTATTTTCATGCATCTTGAGTGGCTTATCAGCAAGGAACAAAAAACAGTTTCAGAGACAATAAAGAAAAAAGACATAGGGTTACTGCAGGTAAATGACTGCATGTTGTATATACTGCACTCTGCAGCTTCTATGAGACATGATTGATGCTCATGTGCAGTCGATCCCCAATAATTCATGCATATTTAATACCGCAAATGATCTTTCACCTCCAATTTCACCTGATAGATTGCACATGTACAGTATGAATTATTACATGGTTGTATTTTTAGTTATGTTAACAGAGCCTACACACCACACAGACAGAGGCCACGCAGGCTGATTATGTTACAGTGATAAAAATAATGCCAGCCATCCATCAGAGGCTCAGAGGAAAAGTCTATCGCTCTGAGGCTACAGGGGGTGGGGAGGGGGTTTATCTTTATGGCTGAGTCGCGGTGAACAATCACGCCGAGCATGTATTCAAACTCCGAAAGAGTTTGCTCTCAGAGGAGGCAAATTACAGCAAAGAGCTCAGACAGGTCCATCAGGCTTAGCTGAAGTTAAGGGGACTAGAATCGGATCTGTTCCAATCAGCACCTGGCAGGATGACAGGTTACCAAAACGCTGTCCAGCTAACAAGCTGCTTTTGTTTAGAAGCCCTGCTTGCTTGTAATTGGGCAGTTTGAACGAAAATGGGCCAAAAATATATATAAATAAATAAAAACATTTGCACAAAACACATGACTCTTGAGAAGGATTGAGAGATAATGAACGTGAACTATCATGTTTTTGCAGAAACATCATGTATCGTCATGTTATTCAGCCTCCAGGTTTCTTTGAATAATTAATCACTCGAGAGAGGGAAATTAATTATGTCGTGTTTATGCTACAGTTCACCATTCTTTGTAGTTGCCCCATGACTCAGACTTGTTGTGTTTATATTGCAAAGGCCAAGCCCCAGTCAGCGCGCTTCTCATTTGAATTTTCTGGATTCTTTTAATTGAAATTTCAAAGCTTTCAAAATGGCTCTTTGACTTTCCCCTCACTATGCCTTTTTTGTTTAAGAAAAAAAATAAATACTTGGCACGGCACTTGAGTCGATGGCTTGTTGGCCCCTTTTAGCCTCCCACAAATTTATGGAATAAAAACGGGCGAGGGTAAATCAGATCTACTCTCACTTTAGATTCATTTCAGCTGGCTACGCGATGAGGATGCTTTAACCCAAAAAATAGAATGAAAGTGTGAAATGAACTGCTCGTACCCTCTGCAATTTGCAGCCATTCCTCCACAAAAAACATGAAAGTGGCAACTCTATTCAACAGATAATTGAGACTACGGATTCAAGGCAGTGTTTCTACCTCTGTTCTTCTGATAGAATATTATACTGTTGCATCCTTATTTTACTACAATTGCCAGTAAAACCTCTCATCTCTCCTCAAACTTCCTATTGCTACTTTGAAAAGAAAAAAAAAACAGAGAATCTTAAGATTGTATCAGGACAGAAAAATAATGTAGAACCACTGTTTTTTTGGTTTTTTTTTTTTTTTTAGAAATAAAGCAACAAAAAAAAACAACAACAATATCGTCCCCCCTACACACACCATTTCTTGTGTGAGATTACTGGTACTGGTGCTAAACACACACACAAGGAAATGACACGGTGGGGAATCAGCCGAGTTAATCTCGGTCAGAATCACCTGGGGAATAACGGTCCCTCAACTCATCAGAGTCCAAGGCAAAGTTGAGCAAGACACCTCTAGCAAACACCACTATAACACATCCAATATCCCTGACATGTTTAGCTGTCTGGCCATGTGTCCCCTGCCAGAGGAGAAAAACCTGGAGATTAGATCATATTAGATAACAGGGCAGATGACCCGCTAGGTGGGATTTTGGGGCGTGTTTTTGAACCTTTTTCCATCATGGGTAGCGATTCTAAAGCGACACGGCTACGTCGTCCGACACAGCTCCTTCCTACATGAGATAGATCAGAAAATGTTTTCCAACATAATACTGCAGCATGGACGCGGTTTGTTGCTGCAAAGAAAAAAAAAAAAAAAAAAAAGCTGACAATAGATTCCCAGATAGATTCCCAGGCCGCTCTGCTGGTTAATTATCATTCCTTTATAACTCTGAAAAACAGCTGAGCCCTCCGTTTAAAAATCCATGGACAATATTCCCTAAGACTATCCGCACAGCCAAAAAAACTCCCATAATGCCAGCCAGCAGCAGACCCACTAGGCCTACTGCTATTTTCAAAACAAACGTGGCTGTTTAAATAGGTCTTTTTGATGAACTTCTCCAAACCCCATTCGAATTTGATTTCTGAATACAAAAGAGGATAATTACATAAACATCTAACCACCCACAGCATATAATTAACGGCATCTAACAAGTTCTGCCGACAGAAAAGAAGTAGAGGGCTGGGTGTGTGTGTGTGTGTGTGTGTGTGTGTGTGTGTGTGTGTGTGTGTGTGTGTCTGGAGCATGGTACACAGAAACCCGGGTGTTGCAAGAAACGTGTGCCAGGAATACACAGAATACTTTGGAAAAGTAAAGCAGAAAAAAAAAAGATGGAAACGTCAGACCCTGGTATTCCGATAAACCGATCAGCTCCCTCCCTCCTCCACACGGCTGACTTCTTTTGCAACCCCTCTTCAGGAAATCATAAAGGAGCGGGCTGTGTTTGTGCATTCCTCCCATGGAGAGAGTCGAGGAGGAGCGCTGAATTATGAGCGCCCCGATGCAGAATGAAAGAAATATTTCTAAAACTTCCTGCAGAGCAGCTGAGCTCTCGAAGGCCCAGTGAACAGAATTTGATTTATGTTTAATTTCACTATTTTTCTTTCCCTTGCACCTGACTCCTGGACAATGACAAGGGTTGCTGTACAGCTGGAGCTGGAGGACAGGGACTGCTTCCATATTGGCCAATAATGACTCATCTGCCATTCAGCTGCAAGGCATTCTCCCATTTTTTTTCTATTGTTTATTGAAAATCCATCAGCAATCTATGTACATGTGGCGCTAAATTACGAGTGAAAAACAATGATTCTATTTAATCAAATTGTTTGTCATGCTTTTCTAACCCACGTGCACATGGCCTCCATATGGAAGAGTTTCCACCGACGCCTCTCTGCGGTCCACCCCTCAGTTTTGTGGATTGCAAAAAGACTTTCATCATTCCAGCTATAATTGACAAGCTTGTTTTAACTGCGTCTGCACACAGCCACGGGAATGCGATTTGACATCTGTTGCGGAAGCCATTGGTGTTGCATTACTTATGGCTGCGGTGGCAATAGATTTTTTTTAAAAGCAGTACAGTAATTCAGCTATACTTCTTTCTTTTTTTTTCATCTCAATTTTCTCTCCCTGCCTTCTCTCTCCCTCTACAGCTCCCTCTCACCGCAGCCCCCCTACCCGACACACACACACAGCCACACACCCCCACACAGTATATTCTGGTACTTTGATAAAACAGTGAAATTAGAGGTCATTTTGGTGAGCTCCAAAAATAGAAGGCAATCCAAGTTTTTCCAGCCACCGGGTCTCTGTGGAGTCTGGTAAAATCAGAAATGTTAGAATGTAATACTAAAACAATGTTAAGAGAGGACCCATGGCTCGCTGCCAGTAACACACAAAGCGTGTACCTCAGAGAGACACACCCCCTCGGATAACATTGTTTCATTAGATCCACATGGGCGCACAAACATGATGTGTTCTGTTCACGAAGCCAGAGTTATTGGTTTGAATGGAGAATATAATGACAGGAATTATATCTATCTATCCACCTATCTATCCATTTGTCCGTCCGTCTATGTGTCATGTATTCATTTATCTGTTTGTCCGTCGGTCCGTCCATCTATCCATCATCTATCATCCTTCCCCTCCTCCATCCATCCATCATCATCCATTATCTATCATCTATCCATCCCTCTCTCCCTCCCTCCATCCATCCATCCATCCATCCATCCATCCATCCATCCATCCATCCATCTATCTATCTATCTATCTATCTATCTAT
>JAOWBC010000812.1:1404356-1416864 GCA_028566105.1 Hypoplectrus providencianus | reverse complement strand
GGGAGCTGCAGCAGTCTAAAGGCTAAGTATCACTCACTGTTTGGAAACACGTCATGGCCCCTCCTCTCCGGCTCAACAAGGCAAACTGTGGATTGACTCCTGTTTCACAATCAGCTTTGAGCGCCTGGCCTTTTTCGCCTCACTTTTATTGTCACTGTGTCTGCTCTTTTCAGGGCCTCTTGCCCAATTGGTGACACCAAGAAACATGGCAGACACAGCAAACTGAGAGGAGAGAAACCACAGGCAGAGGGCAGGGGCCGGTCACATACACACACTGCCACACACTGCTGGTAAGGAGGAAGAGATGATGCAGTGTTACGGGACAATGTGAATGCAATTTAGCTTTATTCTCTTTCATGATAAAATACTTTCAATCAAAATTGAATGCATGTCAGGGTTTAATGTCTGAGACGTTCATTGAGCTTGGAAAAACAGCCGCCCCCCCTAGTTTATTTGTTTCACTAACTTCCTGGATTCCATGGAATCATGGGTAAATGTTTGCTCCCATAGACACTCACATTTGATTATTTAAGCCATGATAGCCAGCTATTGCTTTCACAGGATAACAAATACATAATAAAAAGCCAGCCAGTCTGTAGGCATTTCTTGGTTTCAGACTCTGAAAAAGTGGGAAAAAGCAGTAAAAATCCTCAAAACTATCGTATTTTTGAACAATCTAATTAACAAATCACATAAATGTAGATTATTTTACCTAATCATCTTTCATTTACTCATATAATATACACTGAGCGTCCCCCGAGTGTGTTTGAAGTCCTGCTGGAGATGCCCGCCTCACACTTTGGAAGCCTCTTATGTATATGATAGTGTTTCATATCATACATATCATGTACAGAACAGATGTGGGATGAACTTAACATGCATGAATGCAAAGCATACAAATTGCACATTTTCCACAAGCTGTGGTTCTTATTAATTTTTCAGTCAACGGGAATATAAAATAGATACAAATAACACGCGATGCAGTCCTTGTGATACAGTTTTATCTGAGAATATTTTCAGAAGCTTTTGGAAATGACACAGATGTAGCTATTCTGCTTTCTTCAGGCAATTTGTTCCACAATCCAGCCGCTCTCATTGTGACTAATTGTTAGGCCTTTTATTATCTTGTCCTGCCCCTGAATGTGAATGCGCATGCATTTGTAAACAGAAAACAATATGCACACACAGTCATGCACAAATGTGGGCTGAAATGCCCGTGAACAGATACCATCACAATGACAAACACACTCACACAGCCAGCTGCTGTGTCCCGTGCAGCACACACAGTTCTGCATTAGACCCGCCAAGACACATTTTTACCTTTATTGTACTTGGCAAATTGTTGCTTACATGCGGTGATTGTTGGTCTGATTTTGAAACAACACACCCATAACTGGGATTGAGACAATGAAAGTCTCCCGCACGTACAGGCAATCACACAGACAACTCTGGTCTGGCGGGCTGCGGTGAGTGAAGGGAGAATGGACACATCACAGCAGCCTGCGGTGCTGATGGAGCCTGGCCCATCCGTGGCCTTGCCAATCTGTCATCCGCTGTGTGCCCTACACACACACACACACACACACACACACCCGAGCGTGCATGTCCACACACAGCCGACTCACCAGCCCATGAATCAGTCATCTCCTGCTCTTCCGCGACCTCCACTCACCACCGTTCGTTGCCTGACTGACAAAAGCAGCAGGCCGGCCTGCCACAGCTCGGCTCCCCTCGTCTCCGCGGGAGCCTGTTTGGAATAGCCGCTCTTTGATTCCTGTGTGACCCGCAGGCACGATCCAGGCTTCAGGTCCGCTTCCCTGCCCGCCAGTGTCACCTCCAGGTCTGACTCGTCAGCAGGCGGACTTTTTAGGAGCATTGCTGCCCGGTCTACTTGGGCAGTTGAGGACAATGGCATTTAAACTCAGGCGGCGTGAAATAACTGCACCGGAAAATGCAGGTTACTGGAGAATTGCAGGCAAGCTTGTTTGGGAAAAGAGGATATCCAGGCCACATAAACAACCTAACTGTGTAGGAAATGGCTGATAATGGCATTTGAAGGCCAACAAACCTAGAAACTAAGCAAAAAAAAGATTAACAGAGGGCAAAACTCCTATTCGGATACTTTAACACGACAGTAGGTAAGCCACAGCCAAGAAGCTCATAATTTTAGCGACAGGGCTGCTGCAGAGAGTTAATTCAGAGTTATTTGGCCCCCCGCAGCCCACGCCAAATCTCTAACCTTGGCAGGATGACAGGTTACCAAAACTCTGTCCAATTAACAAGCTCCATGTGAGTCCATGTGACAAGCCCTGGTTGGCTTGTAATTGGGCAGCGCCGACCTAAATGAGCCAAATGCAAAAATGCACCAAACTAAACTTTGACTGTGGTTGACAGAAAACAGAAAACAAACTGTTAGGCACCAGTACTTACAGTATCGATGGCTTGTCAGATTAAATACATCACATTATACCGCACTGTGCATTTGCAGCCTTTCATGAAACTGTGATTCACAAAGAAGCAGGACGCTGCAGAAGTGATTCATTTGAAAATGTGGCATGCATCAAAGAGCGAGCATGATGATTGAGCAAATGTTTGCGTTAGCTGTGATTTTGACCATCTCCTTCCCGTGTTTAATGCTGCAATGATAGGACGAGAGGTGAAATGAGCAGTTTTGCATGTGTAACGCTTGCTACACGTTCTCTATTACACTGTCTGACAGACTTGTTTTGCCAGAAAATCAGAAACGGAGGTAAGCAGCATCCAAGCCCCATCTGATGAATAAAACATTTCCAAAGACAATCAAACTCTCTTTGACATATATAGTCAAATCACACCCCTGGTTCTCTGATGGCTGTCGGCTAGAAACGCCAGCCCTGTCTTTGTCGAGAGTGGCGGGGAGGAAGAGAGGGAGCGGGGAGAGAAGCTTCCAGTCCATTATCTGTTCTCTCTCACTAAAACAACGTGGCTTCCCCTCGTCCTCCCCACCATCACCTATGGACTTTCTCCCATGGTTCAGCAGCAGGGAAGTCTGATAATTGGTTCGACTGCTGCACAGTCAGAGAAACACTGTTCTTTTCTTACCTCATTAGAGACACCCATACAGCTGCATTGAAATTTCAATAAGCTTTTTGATTCAAGCTGCTTTAACATTTGCAGAAACTCTATCGATCGAACGCGTTCTATTCTACACCCATGGACTTTATTTATCATATTTAATTTGCCCGGCTCTGATGACACGGAGGCAAGACGCTCATCTCGAAAGAAAAAGATCAAACGTATTGAAAATTGTTCCTTCATACAACATCACACGTCCGCATGAAAGTAATTGGCATACAGTTTGATCGGAACATTATGTACGTTGGATGCATAGATGTTTTTATAAGCAGCCGCTTTGATTGTGGTAACTGCGTTGAACTGAAACCTTTCATCAGCCTACGCCTCTGTTTTTTATCCGACCGGTTATGATCAAAATGACTGTAAGGCATTGTACCCTCCACACTTTGCTTACACTTTGCCGGTTGTTTGTACATTAATACAGAGAGTCACAAGGCTTTTCACACAGGGACTGACAACATGGCAGCTAAATGTTATGTTTGTTTTAAGGCTGAGAGGATTTGTGTCCTATTGTTTTGAGGAAAGCGGAGCAACCTTATCAGCACAGTGATATAGCAGCAGAGTGGAGAATATGTAAAGATTATGATAAAAGGAGATTTTCTTCTTTAAAGATTGATTTGCAAAGGGTGGTTGATATTTTTCAAAATAAAGGTGGAAGAAACAGGCTGGTCCTATATAGGGGTTTGTACAGGCAGCAGAAACGACTCATATTTATGTTTGAGACTCTCTTTAGGAGTAGTGGTTCAAAGTTGTGGTGATGAACATCACATGATGGACCTTCACCCAAGAGAATGGGGTTTATGTCCCATGTGAAATCCAGAGAAAAGGGCTTTTAACGCAATTGTCAGATGTCACATTCGGGGCGGGAGGGAGGGGAGGTGTTTTGTAGGCGTAAGTACAACAGTGAGCAGAAACTATCCATTAAAAATTGGATATACTGTTGGAACAAAGGCTCACATGTTTTACACCATCCACCAAAAATGACACCATGCCCAAAAGTTCACATGATCACATTCAAGTGACATTCGAGTGACTTAAAACCTGCACAGGGTGGAGGTTGATATATGAGCAGAAAAAGCCTTTGACAGCTACTAAAAGCCCCGTGTGCCTTAAGTCATGTCAAATTAATTTGCAGGCCTAAATAAGAATGCACCTCATGGTAAATGTTTCACAGTGGTAATACATGTGACGTCCTGCATTTTTTGATACATTTTATCTGTGGTGTTTGCAGGAGGGATCTTTATATTAAGTTTGTATGTTAATATTTGCTTTATTTTTTTCCCCTCCAATTTCAAGCGCAGAAATATTAGGAAATGCAGGATTCTGTAACACAATCAAAGTAGTGTTTGAATGTAATTTAGTATATTTACTCAAGTTCTGAACATAAGTAATATTTTGAGGTGCTTTTGCTTGGAGTATTTCAGTTTTATGCCACTATATACTTTTACTTTGCTACACTTTAGAGGCAGATATTTTACTTTTTACTCCACCACATTTAGATTTTTTTTTTTTTTTTTTTTTAAACTTTAGGTACATTTTGACACTGTCATAGAGATTCACTCATTGTTTCAAGTCCTGCATTCATATTTCAATGATTATTCTCTCTCTCTCTCTCTCTAAATAAATAAATAAATAAATAAATAAATAAATAAATAAATAAATAAAATTTAGAATTTGCATAGAAAGCTGACTTTGTATCTGCTGCTTACATTAAAGCATGAATGCAAATAATTTCAATTATATCTGGAATATATCTTGGGCTCATTCTGCATAATAATTACTTTTACTTTTGATACTTTAAGTACATTTCGATGCTGATACTTTTGGGTTAGGGTCTTTTACTTGTAGCGATGTATTTTTACAGTGTTGTATTCATACTTTTACTAAAGTTAGGAATCTGAAAAACCTCTTCTGCCACTACTAATAAGGGGAGTAGATGCAGGAGCACAGTCGGAGAGCCTGCTGTAAACCCAGGGAGAGTTCAGCTTTGTGTACATTGTCACGGCGCTGTTTGTTGTGTTTATAAAAGAAGATTAAAGAATACTAAATAAGAGATATTGTAGCCCACTCATTACCCCAGAGTCAGACCGGAGAACGCCTCCAAACAAGAGAGAAGACGCTTACATAGCTTCATCGTCTTCCACATGCAATAAAAATGTGTTAAACCTAATGAATTCACATGCTTTTAAGTTGTTTTTGTTTGTGAGAAAATGCCTGTAATGAGATAAAGTGGGCATAATGTGGACATCTTGCAGCTAATAAGCAGCTCTTTATGTACATTTAGAAAGTTTTCTCATGCGCTGGCCTCGCTGTTACCTCCATCCAAACAGCACCTGTCCATTTTACACCAAGGACCTGATTCAGCATCGCCTCCCTTCTGTTTTCTGACTAGATCTGCATTATGATATGATGCTTCACACTGATTAAAGCTACAGCGCCATACTATATGTATGCGTTGTGACCTCATGGGGAAACGATGAGAAGTGGACTGATCCTGATAAAGCAGAATTATCCCAACTCACGGTACACAGCTACTCATTATGATCCAGGCTAATAGACATATTTTGCCTCCGTCTCTGTGATTATATGGGCAGGATGAGCCCCCAGCATGCCCCTGTTTTCGTCCTGCCATTTGCAAGGCCTTGTGGGATATGACTAATGGAGTGTTGTGCTTAAAGGATTGTGGTGTCTGGTGCGAGTGTTCCCTGGGTCGTGGTGAAGTTAATTACCTGGGATTGAACAGTTACTTTGTCCCTCTCCAGGGATCCCGTCAGCAGACAGGAGAGGGAAGCGATGCGTCCTGAACCGGCTGCATATCCAGGTCACCGTGGGAGAAAATAAACAGCTTTTTTGTTTTTTCTTTTCTTCTTGTCCCGCCCCGTTTTAACCCTCCCGTGTGTCACTTTGATCTCCGCATATGGCTTAAGAGTCAGGCTCATTTCATCGGAGCCATAGGACACCGATATCTCCCCATGTGGAGATACTGGGAAGTTAATGGCTTCCTGTTTACTCTGCGAACGCGGCTCAGCTATTGCCTTATTTTTTACTTCAAAAGGCAATTTACCACATACTGTTAAAACATCCATGATGTCCTCGTTAAAAAATGGAAGATGTTTCTTTTTAATTATTTGACTTACTTGCTTTTACAGGTGAGTAGGGTGAACATTTTCACTAATAGATATCACCATGAAACTTCCAGAGTTAATCACCCACATTAGGGGGATTTGTTTTTTCTAAAATACCAAAAAGCAATATTTAGTAAGGAAATTGTGCATTATTGTTTTAAATTAAATACAGGCTAATTTGTATACAGCTCCAGTACAGAATCTGAATGAATAAATAAAGCCAAGGATAGATATAGCAATGCTCAGAATTCTTGTTTCATTTTTGGGTTTCAGGTTATTGCAAAGGAGGCGTTGGATATTTCATGACATCCAGGCTGATCTCCCCTCAAAAAAAGTTAATACAGGGTGTTTAAACACAATGCATGAAAGAACTCATACTTACTACACATGTCCTGTGCCACCATCTTCCTGTCCTCATGCTCATGGTTGATGGTGATGTGGAGTTTAAATGCAGATGCCACATTCGGGAACAGGTTAATTAATGAGGGACTGTCACCCAGGAGAACGGGGCTAGGGTCCCTCCTGTGTGAAAACAAAAATAAATTATTATAAAATAACATAGCTTCAGTTTTTAAGTAGTCAGAACTACTTCTCTTCCCACATTACCGCATATTTATCTACAGTGAATCCTCGCTATATCGCGGTTCACCTCTCGTGGCGTCGCTGTTTCACGGATTTTTTTTTAGGGCAGTTTTTTATGCTTTTTTTTTTTTTTTTACAGTGTATGAACGTGCATTGTGTTCCGCTTCAGTAGAGATGGAAGGGACAGCGCAGCGGAGTAAGGACAAGCATAAGCAAAAGTTTATCACAATAGCCTGCTCTTGACCGGGTGAGTGTGTCACTCAAATCGGTCCCCCTGGAAACGCATCATAAACATTCCACTGGATACTCTGTGAAATACGTGAGTCACAATGTGTCCAACCTCGTAGGTTGATTATCAACATTATTATTTTATTGTATTTCCAAAAACTATTATAGTTATTTGTAAGAGAACGTTTATATTTTATTTCTTAAACAAATGCTTGGGCTTTAAAAAAGGTTTTGATCTTTGGTTTTGTTCTGTAATACTGTACTTTATAATAATTGACTACTTCACGGATTTCGCCTATCGCGGGTTCATTTTGGAACGTACCCCCGCGATAAACGAGGGTTCACTGTATTGTCTTTTAAAACGCTGTTACGGCTGGAGTTTTGTTTTGCTCTGTGTGTGTTTTTCCTCGTCTCCTCTTAGGGACCGCCCCCTGCACCTCCTCCCAGGGTTGCAATGAGTGTGCAGGCACACCTGTGATCAATTACTGATTAGGGGGATAAAACACAGGTTAAATAGAGTGAAGGCCAAAGCAGACACCTGGGAGCCACTTGATGGCTGAGAGCTGTCTGTGTGATTGAGAAATCTGTGGGGTTTGTTGAAAAAACGATTAGAGCGAGAAGTGATGGGTTTTTGTAGCTCCAGTTGTGTTTGGTGTTTTGGTAAAAAGGGGTTAATTTAATGCTGTTTAAAATGCTGCTAATCAACTGAGTGAAGACTTAAGTAATGATTTGATTCAGGTGTGCTTCTGCTTGGTTAGGACACAAACCTGCAGCCACAGCGTCCCTGATTTAAACCCTACACTCATTGATTGGGGATGTAGCAAATGCCTAACCAGGACGTGTTTTTCCGAAACTTAAGTCAGTGGTGTTGTTGCATTAATTCACAGAAAATGCAGCCTTTTTTTTTTTTTTTTTTTTTTTTTTACAACCATGAACCGTATATGTATATAATGATGTGTATGCAATTTTTGAACACCCCACTGAATGTGATGTTATGGGTGGAATTGACAAGTGGTCTATTCTTTCATTTAGGTTGGAGATCTTATAGTTATATTACAGTATAAATCAGATTGTCATGCATTTCTATAGTTGCGTATGCCAATGAGGCATTATTTAATGCCACCTTAAAGGAGTTAAATAACTTCCTAAATGTGTACCTTGACTTTGTCCCCACTAGTCTAAAAGCATACAGGTTATGCAAGCAAAACAGCCTTAAATTTCAAACTTGACCACTGCATGAAAAAGAAAGTGCTTTTTTGCCTGTAGCATCTCACCTTAAGGTGGCTGAAGTCAAGAAAAAACTCATTAATTTTTTTTTGGAGACACCTTGATAAAACTTGAATTACTTTAGATAGCAAAGAATCACCAGTGAAAAATGATCGTGTCTTAAACACAGCCAGGCCCCAAAACGCCCCAAACAACCAGTGGCCTACACAAAAAATAAATAAATAAGAACTGATCTGAAAAATAATTTAAAAAATGGCTGAATGTAGAGGGTGAAGAAATGAAAAATAAAATAAAAAAAAAAAGATGAAGAAATCCCTATGAGCGTTGGAGCGTTTATCAGGGGATATATATCCCCAACTAGTTGGCAAGTGTGCAATGAAGCCTGCCACAGTGTCACGCCGCACTGTGGCTTTTAATAGGAACACGGCTTAAGAGGCCCTTACATCTTTCGTTTCACTTGAAGTTGTCACTCAGTAATCCCTCGGTAAAGTGTAATGCCGCTGGATTAGCGCCGCAACCCCAGATTTCCAAATTATCATCTGAAAAAACCCACTGAATGATGTCGCTAATAGGAACCAAATTATGCAAAAGAAGAAGAAGGCCACCCCCCCCCACCGCCGCCGCCCCCCTTCTTCTACCCTCTTTCAATTCGTCATGTCACTTTTTTCTCCCTCTGTGTAACTTTTATAACAGGCAGATTAGCATGCCGCTGTGTTCATGTCCACTAGCTGCTCGCAACTCAGAAAAGAGGAGGAAAAAAAAATGTCCAGATGAATATACAGCATCACAGGAGGATTTATTAATAGGGGGCAGTCTCAGTCCATCTGTGGTTCAGCTCAGGCTTAATCCTTCCCTCCGACTGAATGAGACTGTACAAATTCCCCATGATGGCCCACGTCAACAGCTGCTGGAGTGCGTGGGGAGGATGAGAAGCAAAAGGGAACGGAGAGGAAAGTGTCCAAGGCCTCCTCCCACTGTCCACACTCCCTGGAGTCATCTTAAGCAAAGCCGAAACCCTAGCTGACCATGTTTGTTGTGATCACTAAGCCCGGAGACTTCCACTTTCAGGATAAAGATGATTTCCACCGGCCCTCCTCCAAACCCACACACCAAGTCTGACATAGATTCTTTTTTTGGCAAACTCTCTCTGTATGCCTTTTCTCTTCCTCTGTGTCTCTCATACAGTACTTTTATGTGCTATCTCTGCTTCTCTCCGAGTTAAAAGAGCGAGGAGCACTTCTTCCCGGAGTGCATCGCAGCGCGCCTCACCCGTGCTAAACCTCAGGCACTCGGAGATCATGTGCTGTTTTTGTCCACACTTTGTCGAGTCTATTTCCAAACGCCGCACAGTATTGTGACTATCGCCGCTCACCCCGCCCATCCGGAGATCAATGCTGATAGAGAGAGAGACAGAGAGAGCAGACATGTTTTCCCCGTTCCACTTCTCTCTTCAGACACAGCCAGGGGACATAGGAGGAGGGATGATGGTAGCTTCAACCTGCCCTCGCAGCACAATTGGGCTGCCTGCCATGAGCCCCGTGATTTATGATGCCGTCAAAATGTACACTGTTTTTTCGGTTGCTTCACCAAGGGTCACTGTGTTGTCTTAGATGCCTCTATCTCCCGGTGTGCTGCGATGCTCTCACATCTAAAAAAAGAACAACTAATCTCCAGCAGTCAGTGTCCATTTATCTGCTACGCCCGAATATGATGTTAAAATGCTAATCGTGCATTTTTAATATTCCTTCCTTCTCATTCCCCGACGCTGTGATAGAATCCATTCTGTCCCTTTGTTGCTGGAAAGGAGCGGTATCTTAGATGCTATATGCCTACAAAGTCTTCAGATGTTAGCACCAATTACAGAGAAACCTGCAGAGCTGCATATCTACACAGAAGGAACTATTAAGCTTTGAATATCACCTTAAATGGTGAACTGCTGAATTTATACATCTACATATGCATGAAGTTGTGCTACTCAAGCCTCTGCAGAGACGGTGGAAGGAAGGAAGAAAAAAAAACCTCCCACACACCTTGCAAAATTCTGGAAGAAGTGGAATTATCATCATTTAAAGGGACACTTTGTTTGTGCATTTCCTGCCAAATCTGGAAGAGTAAACGCGACATGACAAACTGTTTAGATGTGTGGCTAATTCATTTACTCCTCCCCCCCGCCACCACCACCACCAGCACCTTCCCCTCTTCTCCACATGCTCATCCACACCTCCAACCCCCGCCGGAGTCAGAGCACCACCAGTTCATCTGCAGCAGTGCTCCGGCAGGGAGAGGGATTTCTCTCCGTCTAAGGACACGGCTCGGCTTGGCTGATTAGCTACGCTCACTGAGCATGCCCGGACTCTTCGGCCCGCCGTTAAAGAGGTGGAATGGATTCGGCTCCGGGAGGGAGGGAGGTGCGGGGAAAGAGGTGGAGGGGAGAGGTTTTTTTTTTTTTTTTTTTTTTGCCGACGCAGAGTGCAAAAGCTGAGGTTGCATGCTAATAAACACAGGGTGTCACAGTGTCATGCAAATATAAACTCCCCTTGGCGATTTCTCTGCATGTTTGATACAGTCCCCGGTGCCACTTTCCCTCACTATTGTTGAGGTGGCCTGAAGTATGGTTTCCACTTCTGCTTTTTAGTTTCTGTAGAGCATGAGGTCTTCAAATCCGGGTCCAAATGCCATTTAAAATCCTTTTCAAATGCTCCGCTGTGATTTATTGAATGGCATAACTGAACTCGCTCAAAGGTGCCAGCCCCCCTTTAGAACTGGCACTCCTGATGTTCTTCAGTTGCAGAGAGACTGTGAGAACTTCTGACATTTTTATGCAATTCCATTAGCTTTCTTATAAACATGACAATTGAGACCACATGATTTGCCTCAGTGAATGACTCATCTGAAACACATCGTTGCCATATTTCTTTGTTAAGAATATGAATGTTTGCCAGTAAGGCGTTCATGATCTGGGATAAATTAGTCTCTTGGCCCCTCTGAGCTGCTGAGAATCCTTTAAAATATTCCCAGTGACTAATCTGCTGATCAGCATGAGGTGTGGCTGCCATTCTGTCAGCAGAGAATTATGTTGATTATTGCACAATGTCAGAAAATCTGCACCGAGTTGTGGGGGTTTTCCAGAAACAGTTATTGCTCTGCTTTCCTCTGCATAACACCAATCTGCACTCGGTGGAGAGTAATCAGAATATTTCTGTGTGGGAACTATACAGAGATGGCAAAGGACAGATCATAATCCCTGCCTTGTGTGTGTGTGTGTGTGTGTGTTTTCTCTTAAATAGGAAAGAATTGCAACACTATTCACTAATAACTTCCTGCTAAAGCTGAAAAGGGTATTTTGGAAACTGGAAAATGTCATCTCATTATTGGGAATTACCAGAGGAAGTCATATCCTCATGTTCAGTATGTACACATCGAGGCCAAACGCTAGTGCAAAGACCTTATCAGTTTTCCAAATTAGTAATATGTGCATAGAAAAAACAGCACTAAGTCTGCCTCACTGTTAGCATGCAGATCCACAGTCTAATTGGCTTCAGTGTATGCTTAGGTGCCCATGCCAGTGTCCTATTAAAGCACGCTAACCACTTTATATATGGAGGCACTCTACTGTAAATTAGATTAAACAACAACTCCTTGGTCATTATAAAAAGTCGATCAGTTGGAAGTTGCTGAACAAAATACCATAATTTAAACTTTGTTAGAGCATTGTTTATATATATTTTTTATCTCTCACTTGGTCATTTGAGTTCATGTGCAACAAAAATATCTAATATTAGTGAAATATGCAGAGGAATGCAAATCTTAAAGGGAGGTGAGGAAAATGTTGTGCCCATGCAAGCGGACATATTTGCATATGTAATTGTGTGCAGCCCTTGTCCAGGTGTGTCACCCCAAGAGTTGAATCTATCTCAGTTGTCCTTGCTGACTCCTTAACAGTCTAGACAGTGGGGAAAATACCCAAATTGTGATTTATTCATCTCATATCATGCCTAATGATGAATAATAATAAATTGGATGTGGAGTTAATCTGCAGATGCTCCAGTTCAAAATGAAACAAACAGTTTTTGAATCACAACAAAGGCAAAAAATATTATCTGCAATAAGTCTATTATTGCTTTTTCTGTTTCATATTGTGCAAGATTTACAGAGATATTCAGTGTTCATTAAGTCCAGACAGCAACCTCTGGGACTTTGATAGGACATTGACATTGACATTGACATTGACA
>JAOWBC010000812.1:1365404-1384729 GCA_028566105.1 Hypoplectrus providencianus | reverse complement strand
TGAGCAGCAGTATTAGTAAACAGTCTCCGCAATCATTCAGCCAAGTCCAACTCCTTTATTTTGTGTGTGTGTGTGTGAGGTATTTTATACCCCTGTACGGTGTTAGGGCTGTGGGCGTGGGGTCTAATGAATGAGGATGGAATGAGGAGTATTTAATTCCAGTCTGGGAGAGGGAGAGGCAGGGACTATTTGTTGGGTCTCCTCATAAGAACGCCTTTGTTTTCATTTTTTCACAGAGGTTCAGAACAAAAAGCCTCTTTTTTTTCAATGGCAGCGTTGGGAATGTAGATGCAAATTCGCTGCATAGAAGCTCTTTGCAAAGAGGAACGGGACCACACAGCCACCAGCAGGGCAGCGGAGGGCCTGCCTCTCTCCCTGCCCTTTCCCTAAATAAAGACGTCATCAGAATTCTCAAATGGAGTAGTAAGTCGGATTGGAAGCAGTCATCAAAAAGAGAGGGTCCAATACTCTTGAGTTAAAATGCCTGGCTGGGAATCATGTTAAAATTTCCATTCCTCGCTCCAAATCGATCGTATGGGTCCCTGCTCTCCAATATCCATGGTCACCTTTGCTATAAAGTAGGGTATTACTTCTTTAATGCAGTGGGGTTTCATTCTGTGACCAGTGAGGAGAGGAAGGAAAAGAAATGTATCTGGTGACCTCAAACACAAAGAAATGATGGCTGAGGATAATGAAAGAAAGTGGCCTGAATTTTCAATACATATATATCGGTTCATGAGCAAGATTAGTTGCTTGAAGTCCACCCATGACATTGGGCTGAATTATTTTCCTCGTCTGCCTGTTTAACTCCAGGTAGCCTCCGTGGACACGTTAATGCAGTATTGATTGTTTATCTGTAATAACACCGTGCTGTTGCTGCGCTGGTGACAACAGGGGAGGCAGGGGGGGAGACGCGGAAGGGTTTGGGGATAGAGGAGAGGGAGCAGCGGGCGGTAAGGTGGTGATAGATAACGCACTATACCCTCTTTTGACTGGTGGCTGGCGATTCTGAATCTGGGGGTAAAACGAGGTGGCTGAACATATCCTATCTGGCAATAGTCCAAGTGTGAAATGGGAAATAGAAACTGGGGTGAAAACGTCAGTGCAATGTGGCCGCTGCTCGATAAGGCTGTCTCCTGTCTCCGAATAATTCAATCTCCTGCTCCGACCATTCTGGTAACTTGCCGGTGCCAATGCCGGCGTCCACCCACTCTCTGCCCCTGGGCCCGGAGCCCATATGGCCGGCTACAGTGTCTCTCCGTGACCTATGGCCGGGCCTGTTGTTCAGCCAACCCCCCCGAGGAGCTTGGTAATTACAAATAAGCTGGAAGTCACACCAGCCACGAGAAAAGGTGAGTGTGATTAAAGATGTGTGTACAGCAAAGTTCAAGGGGTGCTCCACCGGCATGCCAGTGTATTGAATCGTGTGTCTCGGCGGCACTCGGGAATCAAATGCTAACTTGGATCAATCAGGCTTCTTTGTTCATTAGGGTTGTCCGCTCCCAGGAGTGGCAATAAAAAAACAACCCATCACAGCGCTCATTTCAATGATGAGGCCGCCGTCCCTCAGGGATAACTAGCCGAGGTAAATAAACATGAGTCACAGTTAAGGTCAGAGGAGATCATGGCCGTCTGTTGTTCATCTCAGAGGACGGCTGAATCTCTTCTGACGTGACTGGATCGAGAGCAGCGCCGAGTGACCCTTATTTTAACAGCACTACTACAGGATTCATTCAAGGAGCCAACAAAAAATCTGCCTTTCATTTTCTGAGGAGCATTGCGAACAAAATATGTATTTATACAAGGCATTTGAATTCAGATGCCATCACAAATTGTGTGGCTTATTCTTGAATGGTATTCATGCAATGCATATTATTTTCATTTGTTTTGTTTTGTTTTGTTTTTTTTTTTTATCCCAAGGCAGCGCTGATACCCTGGCAGAAGTCCTGCCTGTGACAAATGGCTTTCTTAACACTCCAATGCCTCAGTGGTTTTAGTTGGGTGCAGTTTGAGAGAATTTTGTCCAATTTAAGAACAGTCAAAAGCCATAGTATCAGTGCACGTCTACTGCTTTTGAGTGCGTGTGAAGCCTCCTGTATTAATAAAGTAAAAACAGGTGCTCCTACAGTTACAGTTGCTATTTTATGGTGGGCTTCTAGGAAAGGTCATTACTCTTAGTCGAGGGGGAGACACGTTTGTCCGTGCTGCCTTTTATTAGGGCCATATTTTAGGTGTGTGATGTCTTTGTTTTAGCTCCATGTATTATTTAGTGTTGTGTGACAATTGTGTTTGTGTCTGTCTTGCTGCTGACCCGCTGTTACAGTCGATATACGGCTGAATGGAAATGTGCTTCCACGTCGTTCCCTCTCATGTAATTGTCACAACGGGGACACTGAGACAAACGTGGGAACACAACTCCTTCACTGATTTTCAATTCACTGCGCCAAGGTTGACCTTTGTGTAGTCCAATCAATGCATCTGCTTCCAGAGACGCACTATTCATTTAAAAACAACGGCTGCCGTGTGATCTAATATCCTGCTAGGGCAATATTATTAAGAGGTAAACAACGGTATTGATATAGAAGTAAGAGATGTTAATTACCACATTTAATGGGAATCTTATTCCTACAGTGATGCAGCTCTGCCCTTTTGCTCCAAACTGTTCAGGGCTAAATATACAGAAAAACAGACTCTTGTGCTTGACTGCACATGGCACACACAAACACTTGGGAAGCAAATAGTGATTTGCATAGAGACGGAGGCTCCCATAACCACCAGTGTATCACCACAAAGGCCACAGTGGGGAAAGCAGGAAGCCGCCAGACCCCTCCATTGAGCCTCCTCCACCCTCCTGTCCCTCCCCCCCCACTGCCATTGTCAGCCCCTCAGAAGAGAGCTGTGTTAGACCACACGGCCGCTGGTGACAAAACATGTGCTCTGGTGAACACACAGGAAAGCAAACAACTAAGGGTGTCTCATCTGCGATGTGTCACCGGATGAATGCCATTAAGCTATTATTTCTTTGCTCTTTATGTGCCGGGATGTCTCGTGCCTATTTGCTCTGCCGTGGAGGCGCAGGGATGACCACATCTGTTTGCCACCAGGGTACTAGGCGTTATTAATCTTTGTGAGAGGACATTTAGCGAAATCAAACCTCCATTTATTAGCCCCTAGCGCAGGATTGGAGAACTGGCAAGGGGAGATAATGACTTTAAGCTCCCATTTAGTCAATTAATTCTGAGAAGTGGAATCAGAAACTGCACGCTAAAAAGTGTGAGTCTCTGTTGTTTATGATGACACAGTTCAAAACCATATTTCAGGGATGAAAGTCATTATTTGGCACTAGAGTTGGAGCAAAGCGATGCTGCCTTAATATACTAAAAGAATGTGGAGTGACTTGAGAGAAGAGGGACCCTTTAAAATAATGTGCTGAGAGGGTCCTCTTCAACCGGCGTGCCGCTCGATGGTAAACACAGCCATAAACACTGGTGCAAGTTCATAGAATCCCATCTTTATTTTTGTCAAAGTGACAACAGGGAGAAAGAAAAGGGAGTGAGCTGAAAAACAGAGCAGTGTGTGGAGAGCTGGCAACCCACAATTTAGTCCAGACTGTGGAGACATAAAATCAAGTGCACTAGAGGAAGGGTTACTTCAGGAGCCCTCGGTGGGTTCTAAACTGGGCCACTCCGGCGACGGTTGTGAGAGCTTCGGACTGAGTGATGCAAGCCCTGCTGAATGATGGCACAGTGGAAATAACTAGAAAACAGGGAAAATAGGGGGCTCTCATTGACTTGGCCCAGATTGTATGATTTATATGGGTTATTTGGTATGCATTTGGGCAGCGAGGCAAGGTAATGTGTTTGCAGTGAGCTCTGGAGCGCTGCACTGGGATGAATGCTGTGGGCACACCCCTGCCTCTGACAGGAATGGTACGGCTAATTTGTTTGTATTACTGTCGTTCAGTCAGAGGCAAAGTCCCTGTATGTCCTGTATGATCAGGAAATTGATTAAGAACATCGTCCGGAATTTGAGGATTTCATACCTTGGTCTTATTTTTGTGTTTTCCTCAGTTTTCACTCAGATATGATAGCAGTTGTCCTGTAAAAAGTATTGTTAGGAATAAGTTAAAATGTTGGCAACACATATTGGAGTGAAACTTAATGTGCTATTTAGAAGCAGAAAGGGGACTTAGAGAACCGTTAACTAAATCTTGGTGCTATTCCAGTGCTGTAAGTTGAATCCTAATTTCGACTCGAGGACTCTGGTGTTTTGCACTACTGTGCTGACATTCAGTCAGGAATTCCGGTTCAGCTTTGCATTCCAATTTGACTGGGGATTTTCGGCTGTTTATTCGCCGGCATTTTATGATGATGATTTTGCCCTCCCCAATCCGTCGACAGTTTTTATTTTCCTTTGTGGTAATATCCCCCATCTGTCTGAAATCTCCTTTTAGTGATCAATTTCCTCGCCTTAATCTGTGAGGCGTGTGTTTCTGTATGTCAGATCGGAGCGGGGGTGAAGTTATTTTCAAGACAATGCGGCAGTGTGTCTAGACGCTGTTTCTCAGCTAAACAAAAGATCAATATATATTGACAGGATTCTGAGGGAATTTTTCTTTTTTTTCCTGTTTGGTCGCATCTGTATCCATTTTGCTGCAAGGACAAGGGACAAACAAGGTTTGTTTTTGTACATTCAGAGAGCAAAAGTTCATCCAGCTACCCACTTTTTGATAATTTGCCATTGGGAACTCGGTTGTGAACCACTAACCCACATGAGCAATAAGACAAATGGAGAGCCCCAGATTTGGGTCCGGGCGCATGGTTTTCCCAAATCACACTTGGGATTTAGCTGTAATTTACTCCAGCGAGCAGCAGAGCTTGGATTGTGAATGACACCTTGTCCAAAAGCTGGCTCTTTTTAACAAGTCTGAGATGAAGCGAGGAGAAGGAAAGGGGGGAGGAAGAGGCCCAGAGGAGGCCAAAGGGAGCAGAGACGGCGGAACAACCTGCTGCTGACACCTCCGCACATTAACAGCCTTTAAGGGTGTCCTTTGTGGATTGTAACATGACCGCGTTACCTGTGGCACCAGTGCCCAACCCTCCTCCTGTCCCTGCCTGCCTCCCTCCCTCACCCCCTCACCATCTTCTCTCCCTTGCTCATCCCCCCTGCCTGACATTCTCCTCTCTCACTTTTAATTGCACCCCTGGGGCTCTTTCTGGGTTGCTGTGGAAGTCTTTGGCTCAACGGGCGCAATAGGGTGCTTTGCCGTGTCGCTCATATCCCTCGTTAGGGAAAAGAAAAAGAAAAACAAGGAGAGAAGGTGTGAAAGGTAGAAGAATTAGAGGCCTATTCTAAGAGGTCACTCCCAAGTCTAGATTAGGCTAAAATGCCACCCAGGCCCATTGTGTGCCGCTGCACATGTGCACTAGAAAGGCCATTAGCTGGCCAGATCCAATATGTATTGACAAATGCATTTGTGTGACTCTCTGTGTCCCCGTCTCTATCCTCGTGGTCCCGTGTTCGATAAATCCAATAGATACATTTAATAGCTAATTGTCCTGATTCAAAATGTTATCCCAAGCAATTCCTTGAGCGTAGAATCACGGGGCATTTGAAAATTGGCAGCAGACACATTAATCTTGCTTACCCAGCACCCAACACAATGCACGAGTCTTATTGCGCTATGGCGACTCCCCACAATCTGTGACAGGCAATTTAAAGCAATTTACTTTTTTCATTTTTTCATCAAGCATTTTTTTTTAATGCAATTAAATGGCACATGATATGAAGCGAAGACGGGGCAGGCGAGAGAGCGAAACAAAGAGAGAGTGAGTGTGTGTAAGGAGGGAGAAAATAAAGGCAGCCTTGTGCTTGTTGTAAACACTGCCTCTTAACTGGGAGAATATAATTATGGTGTCATGTTCTATTACACACCTTCATTATGACGATGGTGCTCCCTGAGAAAGCGAACAGGGAAAGACGAGACCTGTGGCTCCTTTTCAAAACTCACCTCCAGCGACAGGCGTTCAAGGAACATGGCTGTGAGCAAGACACTTTTTTTTCTCTGGCACACAGTCATGGTCACACAGTTTTGTGGTTTTCATTTTCGATTGCTTTTGGTAACGCTGTACTCCCGTTAATTGTTCAGATCAGGAAGTGAAGTGACATTGCCGGAGAAAAGTCTGAAATAGAGGGTTTATTTGAAGGTAAAACCAAAGGAGAGTGCAGCCAAAATGTCGATAATAATCAGCAATAAAACCGCGCGCGCACACAATAACAGCAAGTCTGCCGGTCAAAGTTGAACCAAGACTTCAGTCGGTAAACTGTGATGGATGTTCACAACACTCTATTTTTCTCTTCCAATTTAGAGCGGCTAAACTGGGGATTAGTTCCGAACGTGTCTGATTGTCTGCTCGTCGTTCGTGACCTATCAGCCTTCCTCTCTGCAACGTTGCTATGTCATTATTGTCATTATTAATCTGAGTAATTAACTTGGTGCCAATCGAGGCGAAGGCCAGCACTAGGAGTAAGATCCAAGCCGAATGAAATCAGTAATTCTCTTTAAGTCTCCCTTCATGTTTCCCTCAGCTCCACTCTGGTACAGTGCAAATATAAAGAGGCAGGCATTTTGTCATAGCCACTGGGCTACATGTGGCACCATAGCATTCTTAACCCGCTGTGACATTCTTTGACGTCGCAAAATAAAGCTTTAGCTGACGTACTCCTGGTCGTGGTCCCTTGTCAAGAGAATTATCAGGGCAGGGAGCTGTACAGTATGGCTTCCAGGGTATGACAAATGTGGTCAAGGGGCGAGCGCTCCTTAGGGACGGCGGAGCCCTCCATACAGTGAAAGCATTAGCTTTCCACAGTGACATTATGAAGAAATCCATTGAAAAGGCCGGCTTCCCAGTGCTGGGGGACTCGAGGTAGAAAGCTTCATGAGTCTACCCCAGAGACCGACTGGTATTTCCAACTACGCTGAAGCCTACAGCAAATCAATAGCTCAAAGTCCCACATGCTCCTCACCAGCGTCAATTAAGTAAATTCATAAAGTCGAGTGCGCTGGGAGTTGGGGGAGGAAAATAAAAAGGGAAATAGTAGAGAGAGAAGGGGGGAAAGAAAGAAGGGAAAGGCATCCAGTCATGTAGCAAATTTGGATAGGAAACAGAGCTTCTGCCATGAGAGCTGCGGCTTAGAGAAAGTAGAGAGTGGTGGTCTGAGAGTATTTCTCTACGGGCGTTATTAAGAAGCCTGACAGTCCATCTCACTTTCACCTGCCTCCATCAGCACACGCACTGTTGACCCGGGAGTCTTTCTCCCCCCCCTCCCCGTGCTGAGCCAGGCAGAGGACACATGCAAAGTGACTGGCTTTCAGCGAAAAGCCCAGCGATAATGCATATCAGCTCAGGCCTATGCAAGCAAAGTAGGCAGCGGCAGGGGGGGATGGGTCGGGAGCAGGAGGGGGAGGATGGGGTTGTGCTATAAACTGCAACGCATGAGGGAAAAGAGAAAGTGGGGACCTAACCCCCAGCTTCAACCACCCACAATTTGCCTCATAAGGGGAAAGCAGGGCATGCCTTGGCTGCCTCTGGAAGACAGGTAGCGTAATGGATGGGCCAGTCTCCCAGCCTGACTGCTGACGCTGCTCTGACAGGACGTTTCTACCTCTCCTTCACCGGCTCTCTCCCTGTTTGCCCCCTTAGTGTTGTCACGGTACCTCCAGCTGATTTCAAAAACTTTCACCAAGTGTGTTGTGATCTGCCGAAATTCTAATCCAAGTTCACATCTAAAGGGCGCAAACAAACAGCGGGATATTCATTTGTTAGAAAATGAAAAGTTCTTTCAAACAGTTTGAAGTCATTTGGCTTGTCTCAGAGTCTCTAAAGTCATCCATTAAGACTAACAGCAGCAGCTACAACTGATGTTTTTTGACTGAAAAGAAACCTGAATAGTGGATAGTTGTCAGGATTAATAGTATTAAACTTAGAAGTAATACGAAAGGAAAAATGTCCATAAAGAACCTCATGTTCTCAACTTTCAAATTTTTTAAATGTTACATTAACGACATGGCAAATTAGGGATGTTTCTATCAACTGGTTTAGAGCAACTAAACAAAGCTACAGTAATATACTTTGGTCAGAAGATGGCAGTATGAGTACTGCTGTATGCTAATCCACCAGTTAACAGGAGAAGAAAAAGAGATTAAGGAAAGGAGAAAAAATAAAATATAAAAAAAAGAGTGTTGCTGATCAGATTACTTTGGCCACCCATGAGAGAGAAAATGTCTTCAGGAAATAGATATCTTTAGAGAAACTAGCTGAGTCATGTGTCATGTGATTTAAATTTTTTATGTCAGAACCTTCATTTCGACCCCGTTTAGTGCATGAACTATTTTTCAAAAAAACATATAAACCATTATAAGTGGGCTTTAACACTTTTAATATAATTTTTTTTTAAAAAGTCCTGTTTTTCTATCAAGCTTTTCTCATGTGAATCTTCAAATGCAACCGTGAACTTCGTAAAAAATGTGGATGTAGTCATCATGACGTAACCCATTGGTTGAGCTGTGAGTCTTTTCAGTGGGCTTTTGGAGCTGGCAGTGGCTAGATTTGGAGAAGCGAGTGGAGCTGGGAGCTGGATCTTGCGTTATTTTATAAAAAAAATAAAAAATAAAAAAAACCCTCTTAACTGAAGTGTAGTTGAATTTCAGTAGAGAAATCTATGCATTTCTACTCGAAATATGAATTTATTTTTCTGTGTACAGTTGCAGAAAATGAGAGAGAAACTGTTTGAACTCGTGTGAAAAGGGAAAGAAAAGCGAAGGCACTGACAGTAAAATGAACCATGGCTCATAAAACTCGGTCAATTGATTTCTTTGAAACAGTCTTGCATTCCAGTTGTTTCATTCATTCCTTGTTTACAGTGTTTGGTCATGGTTTACTTATGTTTGGTTTTCAGCTTATTGTGAGTCCTTCTTGTTGTCACCTGGTATGTGAGGACCTGTAAACTGCAACAAAGTTAATAAAAGAGGAATGAAAGCAAACTAAAACCAACAGTACATGATGTTGGCCTTGGTGCCATTGCTGCACTTTGGGATGGGTTTTCTGGTAAAAGGCACGCAAGGTAGTGAAACTGTCTTTATGGACCCCTGACAGAGGAACAGAAACAGACAACCAGCTGAAAAAAAGACAACTGTATCAAACTCTCCATTATGTTTTGAACATCCTTTTTCACCGCTTGACAGACTGGCACAGGAGTGAAATATGCAGCTACTGTATTTTGTTTATCGAGGCAACAAAGACACCCAGCTGACATGAAAACCTCTGTGCGAAAGTTTCAATAAAGCCTTCCCAGTCGATGTGGTGAGGCATCTGTTTGTGCAAAGCTCTGCGGTTGTCTGTGACATTTCTTGATGGTTTCTTTATTTCTGTGGTCTCAGATTTTTTTTTTTTTTTTTTTTACATGCTAAACTTAGTATCCAAGACAGAATTGCGGTATTGTGACAGGACGACTGGCTTCACGCCCCTTCTCCGGCACCTTTCCTCTCACTCCTCTTTCTCTCGCTCCATTTCCCTCACTCCCTTCAGCCTGTCTGGCTCCACTTCTGCATGCAGGTCAGGGTACTTAATTCATGTCCAGAGACGTCGTTTCCTCATTCCCTAACATACTGTGCGAGGAAAGCCGACCAGACTTGCCATACATTGGGACTAGACTGCGCCCCCACCCTCACGCCCCCTCTCCCTCCACCCGCCTTCTGAGGACGTGCGATACGGCGGAACGTTGCAGACGCTCCCCAGCGGACCCGCTGATAACCCTCCCACCAAACCCCAGCCGAGGAACACTGGCGGCCTGGATATCGCCCAGCCGGGGAGGAATAATGAGAACAAAAGCAGAATACATGGCCTTCTTTCTCTGTCTTCCTACCCCTCCTTCTCCTCCACCTCCGTCCTGCTCTGTTCCTCTTGTTCCGTTTCCTTCACACATTTGCCAGCGCATTCTGCTTTGGCCTTCAGAGGACGGCAGCCAGAGAGAAAGGAACTGAGATGGGTGGGAGAAGTGATTGAGAGACGGAGAGCGGAGATATTCCGCTGCCCACATCAGGGCCATTCTCTGTGGTTTGCAAACAGTCATTTTGTTCCGTATCTTTACACTGATCTTAAGGTAATAAACTGGGGTTGACATTGCCCAGGGTCTCCGTTGGCATTCTGCTGGGTCTGATAACAAAGTGTGCCGAAGCAGATTGTTTAAAAAGATAGAATGGGCCGCTCCACATTGAGCCTTGCACTCTATTAGATGTTGATTCAGGGGCTTAATGCAGATAAAGTAGCTCTACACATGCTGTACAAGATGTAAGCCAATACATTGATGTGTAATATTTCTAATCTGATATTTATCAGGTTAGGCAGCACTCAGCCTGCCCATCAATCAGATGATTGACAGTCAACATACCAGCATGTGTGTGCACATGAATGTATATCAGGGATTGTGTGGAGGTGTGTGTGTGTGGCGGCGGATAATTCAACCGCTGTGTGACGGATTTCAGATCAGCTCCTGCATTTATCTATCTGTTTTTCACCTGGAGTTGATTATTCAAAACCTTTTACCTCGAGTGTGTCGTGGAATCTTAATTTGATGCTTTTATTAAATAATGTATGCATCTCTCTTGGGTTTTTTTTCAGTATTTTCACTCAGGGAAGGCTTTATCAAGTGCCATATGTTGCTACAAATCTACCAGTGCAAGATCTGTACTTTAGATCTGCTTGATTAAAGCAAGTGGAAACTTGTACAAATGAGAGAGAAACTGTGTGGTGATGGTGGTCCAGGAAAAGAAAGAAAAACAGGGAATTGACAGGAGTGAACTTGGAAACTAGGTCAATTGATTTTTTTTTTAAGTCTGCATTCCAGTTGTTTGTTTCATCACAGTGTTTGTTCATTCATGTTTTATGATTTTATAGATCTTCTCTCAGATCACAATTGTTTGCTTTTTTTGACCACTAACGTATATTCATAGGGACAATTTGAGGATTCGGTTTTTCAGGTCTTATACTTCCCATGCACTTGACTCATTTTGAAAGTACTGCATCCTCAGAAACTCTGCTGAGTTGGTCTTGACTACAGGTTAGGAAACAAAGCGAGAGTCTGTGTATTAACAAATCGCTTCTCCCCCTCCCAGTATTGACACTCTGCTTTTCTCTGTAAATGTTCCAGGTGCTGTTTTCCGCCCCATGTGAGTCTGAGGAGCCTTTCCTGCTTCAGTAGATTACAGCATGTGGACTGATCCAATACTCTGACCAAAAAAAACGCCGGACACAGACCACTGAGGAGGGAGCAGACAGAAGGGTGTGGTGGTGGTGGTGGTTGTGTGGCCATGGATAGAAGGAAAGTTTGCATGCTGATGGTGCTGTGGGTCATGGCCCAACTCAGCTCTCCAGGATACGGGCTCAGGGCCCTGCGAAGGACTACAGGGGGGCGGAGGGGGTCCACGGGGCTGACGGGACAGGACGCCAATGGAATCCCGCTCAGGCGCTCCAAGCGGGGTTGGATGTGGAACCAGTTCTTTTTGTTGGAGGAGTACACCGGGACAGACATGCAGTATGTCGGAAAGGTGAGTAAACAGCATGCTTTCCCCCCTTTTTTCTTTATTTTTCATAAAGATAAAAAGGCGTTTTTGTGTATGTATTCTTATATTGAATGTTCAAGCGTAGACCTTCTGAATTCAACTTTCTCTCCCTCTCCGAACTAAGAATAGCTTAAATCTGTTCATTCAACTTCAGAAACAGGAACAAAAACAAAATTCACCAAACAGGTCTTGGTTAGTCTTTGTACTGTTCTAATAATTGCCAGCTCTGTTTGGTCTAAATAATTCACAGAGTATGATGTGAGAAAATGCTGCCTCTACATGCTGCTTTTCCCTGCTGTCTCTGGAGCTGCCTGCTCACTAATCACTGCTGAACAGCGCCGCAGTGGCTCGCTCTCATTCTGCCGAATCAGACAATTAAATTTCCAAAAATAAAATGAAGGAAATCGCCCAAAAACAGCTTGGTCTGTACTGGTTGGCTCACTTTTATAATTTGTATAAATTTAAAATACTCAGAGCAGAAACTTTAGCAACCCCACCAGCAGCTGCCTGTTCCACCAGTGAACACTGACCTCTGGTAGCCGGTCAGGTGCACTGCAACACATTGGCTTAATACTGCATCGCTCTGTTTGTTTTTAAGAAAGAGCAGCTATATTTTTTTTAAACCGAGTCCGTCTTAATCCATCAGCCCTTACATGTGTTATTATAGTCTTTTTACTGGGCCTGACTGTGATTGTCTTTGTCATCAAAAGTCATAAAAAAACAGTAGTAGAAAAGACTGCTCTGATCAGATTCAAAGAGAAACAATTAAAATCAAAATATATATTAAAAAAAATATATAAAATAGAATAAAGCAGAATTGAAAGAGCTACTATTTTATATATATATATATATATATATATATATATACAGAGAGAGAGAGAGAGACACACACACACACAGTTGTTCTCAGTGCACTATGATGTTAATGTTTAATTGAGCAGTTCTTTGGGATAGAAGCTGTACTTGAGTCTATCTATGCATGTTCTGGACCTTTTCCAATAGCATAATCATACTTACTGTTAGCAAATCACCCAATATTCACAGATCACAAACAAATATGGACATATGCAGCTATATAGAGTTTAATTACAGTGGTCAGCTTCCTGTCAGGTTAATCAGATGCTCCACTGGAATTACTGTTATGAGCAAGTTTATGGGTTTTACAATTTCTCTACGTTTATAAAATTTGCCATGAAATGTGATGCAGACAATCTACCTAAACCTCCTGATAAACAGGAGCTAGTGTGGATTTTAATGAAATTGCAAGTGCATTAGTAGAAATATTTCTGTTTCTATTTTCCGACCGACTGTTGTTTTAAAACGGGCTCAGGTCTGTCGAGGGAGAGAGTACAGCTCCCAGCTCTCTCTAAATTCAAACTCTTTGGCTGTGTTTTTGGATTTCTGACGGCAGTTTGTTCAGAGTGAATAAAGCAAGTACTCAGTAGCTGGTGTGAGCAGCTGTAACCACCCACCACAGTTGAAAAGAAAAGGAAAAAGAGTGGCACATACAGAAACTTCATCATTAGAAAGCCCTGGGATAATGGCTGCGCTGTTAAGTTGATAAGTGATCTCTAAGACGTGGAGACACCACAGCAGCGAGCGCTTCAGTGACAGCGGTATTTGCGACAGAGATGGTGTCACAACGTCCATTTCACAACTTTAACTTTGAACTCAAAGCATCAGATCTACAGCTTTCACTCTCCCTCTACTCTGTCTCTTCCGCAGTGTCTATTGTTGTTTGTTTTTTCCTTCAGGGATTTTTTTTTTCAATGCAGCCACTGTCTACACAACACAACTTGAACTTTTTACATGCCAACATTTGAAAAGCTATTTTTGTTCATTTAAAAATGTCTCATTATGTACTGTCTTGTCAATACATATTTATGAAGACACAGTTCTAGCTGTCTATGTGTTTTTCACAAATCTTTCCCCATCCATCAATCCAAATGAATGCAAATTCCTATTGCTTTATTAGCATATAAAAGTCACACACAGAGAAAAAAAATTATAATTTGTGATATTTAACAACTTTATTTTGTAAAAAAAAAAAAAAAAAGGGGGGGAAACTCTAACTGCAAGTAGTTCTAGATAACATAAACATCCTATCAGCTCCTAATGAGATGCTTAAAAATAAATGGCATCATATATATGAGTGTATCATTCCATCTCTGGGAATACAAGAATCATCCCATCATGGGAGAGTAGACGTGACATGATACTCCGATCGGCTAATGCTCACATATCGGACTTCCATCCATCCATCCTCGGGCTTTGTTTGCTGTTGGCTGTCCAATATATTTTGTGCTTACTGTCAGCTCTGTGGCTGCTTGCTCCATGTCCATTCCGTTCACATCAAGCCGTCCTAAAGCGGCCGTCTTGCCCTACAGTAAAATATGACTTTCTCCGAAGGTATTATTTGTTCAACAAAATGAAAACACAGTGTCGACCCAGATAACACTGGGGGATGTACAAGAAGACGGGCCAAATAATGCTTGCTTTACATGCAGCGGAGCGGAAGTCAAGATATCAGTCTCCTCTTCCAACCTACTGTAATTGAGGAGATTGTGAAGCGTCGTGGCAAGGTCAGGACGACTGAGGGGAAAGAAAGGCTGTTTTGTGCGAGGAGTTGAATGGGGCTAGTGCTTTGCATTCCTATCGTGTGTCCACGGAGGATAGAGTCATCCAACCAAATGAGATTCTGCAACATACGTCCTCCCAGAGTGAGGGTTGACTTTCAGCCCTCGGTCTAAAAGGATTACCACACTCAGTATGGTACGGGGCGAGCAAATGCGAGGAAGAACAAAAAAAAAGTTGAAAAGAACTAAAAAAAAAAAAAAGAAACAAAATGAATGAAGATCAGAAGTAAGTACCGAGCATGATCAAACCACTTTGTCTTCAGAGAGTGGTGATTGATGTGCCACTCGTCCTTTTAGCTTGTAAAAGGACTAATAGCAAAAGAAGAATGGATTATCGGAGTGTGCTACACTTAGAGAGCCAGAGGCTGCGGCCTAAGAGCCCGTCTCCTGAAGACGCCATTAAGGCATCAACCTTCGAGCACCACACTTAATCATGACTCTGAGCGCTTGTTGCTTCCCCTCCAAGTACATGCAGCTGGGCGCTCCTCCTCATTGTCAACTCACTAGCCAGTTGTCACATAGGAACTGCAGTGCGTGGATCTTATCTGATTGCAATTACTGTTTGTTAATTGCTTGATAAAGTACAAGTGATGAATGAGGCCCTAAAAGGAATGAATAGCTTTTGAGTCGCACACATGGCTCAACGTAGAGAACAGCCATCTGCATCTGTATCCTCAGGTGGAGGCCATATTCTCACAATGTAGTGGGTCTGAAGAAAAAAACAAAACAAAAAAAACCCCACCAGAAACACAATAGGGAAGGCTTTTGTCATTGCAAGTGACATCATGGCAACCAGAGAACACAGCATGGAACAAAACCACTTTTGTTAGTGGTGAAAAAATGAATTGGAAATAACACAATGGCAGGTTATTATAAACAAGGGAGCAGCTCTTGACACACAGTAAAAGATAGAATGATGAAACTACACTTGAATTACAACATCCCGTCTCCAGTTATTTGGTAAACTCAATCTCCTCCAGCTCTTTTTTCTCCTTCCCTTTTTCCCCCCATTTTTACGCCGGCTTTATCGAGTTGTGAAGTGCTAACAAATGAAAGTTTAATCTTTCCCGAACAAGCGTAACAAAAGCGGTTGGAACGGGAAGGAATTAAGGGAAGCGATCGAGATGAAGGGGAACAGGAGACTCTGCCGGTGTCTTGTTGTGGAGCTGGTTGGCTGCTAATCTTGCTAATCTTGCTGTATTGGCCAATGATTTTTTTTTTCTCCTGCAGGAGGGGAATCGTACACTGCCTCTCATTAGCAGGCGCGCTGCATACAGGCCTCGGAGGGCTCGGGCTGTCACTGGGGGAAGAGAATGTTTGTTTATTTCATTATTTCTTACTTTACCAAAGGGCACATATCCACTGAAAATGGTTAATGGCCTGTGGTTTAGGAGTGTTTGTGCTGTACTATCATATCTCATAAAGTATTTACAGCCCCTGATAGGCCCCAGTGGTTCTGGGTCTGCTGGGTAGACTCCTCAACAACAGTCCCTAGCAAGTGAGCAATGTTCTCTGCATGTGAACAAACACCAGTGTGCATGCAAACACACACGCCTGCAACACTAGCCTCCAGTAATGGGCTGGAAATCAGAGGAAAGATGAACACAGACATAATATTCTTCCCAGTGCTGTATGACTCAGCGGCTAAGGCGACCTGGGGGAAGGACTCGAGCGTCTTATGGCAGTGGAGTGGAAAGGTGCAGGGATTTGTGTGTTTGTTTGTGCGGGGTGGGGTGATTTTTGGTCTCTGTTCATGCTCCCCCCATTACCAGCTGCTCACCTTGGCATAGAGGCAAGGAGTTTGCAATATGGCACAGGCCTGGCTGTACCCGCGCCACGGCAGCCCCTGCGGTCTCCAGCGGCGACCTGGAGCACACATTGGCAGTGTTTGTTGATTAGGCGATAAGTTCCCGCTTGTGCACTGGGAGGGGGCGACTTCAATTATGCTCTTCGCCTTCTCCGTGGGAGCGGTGGAGGAGAAGGGTGTGATGAGGTCATGCGGCGACGTGGCCCGGCGAACATCTGTCTGACAACGTTGCAGGGGCGAAGCGATGTCTGAGCGAGATACGCCAACATTACCACAGCACCTCACATTTGTTTCCATGTTATCACCTGCCTACAACCGAGTCAAACACCCGGCGCTTTTCTCAGGGTGAGATTAATTGATTTTCTATCATCAAACATTCTGGATTTGTCTCTGAAATCAATTAGTTAGTCGGCCAAGTGTTATTCAAATGAGGGACCCAGAGATAATACAACAATGGAGGGCTGTAGATGATTTTTTAGATATAGAAAGATAGATAAAGTGCACATAAAGAAAAATCTTCTGACTTGGTAAATGATTATATTTATTCATTTTTAAGTGTTTTATTTCTGAAAAGTTTCCACCATCAAACTCAAGTATATATATATTCAAAGACAACAAAAAAGAATGAAATAAAATTTAAAAAATAAGAATAATAAGAATAAATACCAGCAAGTTCACTGAAAGAGGGGTTGAACAATTCAATACATATCACCCAAAGACCACAATATAAAATAAAAATACCTCTGTCAGTTCATTAGAATAATGTCAGCACATTTAGTTTTTTTTTTTTTTGTGTATTTTTTGTCAGCCTAGTAATGGTCTTAATTTTATTTACAGGTTACTGCGACTACTCAGTTTGGATTTTACTTTTTCCATGAAGAAAATTTCACTCAAAGATAATATATATATATAATAATTATAAAAACCTTCAGACAGTTTAATAATGTCACATTTTAACACATTTATTTTAAAAATGAAAAACAGAATAAGCCATAAAAGACACCATGTATAGTGCTTTTGTAACTGTACAGTGTAAACAACTCCTCAGGTCATTAAAACCCTCCAAATTCCCAGAAAGAGCACTCAGGACATGACCTCGACTGCAGCCCTGCAGCAAAGTGAGTGCAAACTGTTGAGAATGGCCTGTAATTGAAAGATAACATGCTGGAAATTATGCATGGAACACAAAACAAAAGATGTCAGAGATGCTCTCAAGAGACAAATGTATGTTAACTGACATTTCACCTTTAAGTCTCTGCAGCTCTGACCACATATCTCAAGTTTACACATCAACAGACATTTGATAGGCTATTTTTGTGCACAGTCTGAGGCTACCATCTGGCTACATAGAAGGCAGCCAGTTCTCGACAGGCCAGGACACAAGGCCTTAAAGGCTAACTGGCTAATTGCCCTAAGCAGCCCATTTCCAGTGCCATCTTTTTGGCCTAACTCTAGTGAAGCACAAATGGCGGCCAGATCGAGTCTGCACTAACATTTGCTGCACTTGAAGCTGATTAATTTCACAAACAAAGACAGCTCGCTTCTAAGTTCTCACGCACAGATGTCTGATGAGCACCACTCCACTTCTCAGCCCACTTCAAACTGGAAGATTATGCACGTAGGAATGGAAATAAATATCTTCTACTGTGAAAAAATGCCAACCGTCGGAAATATTATGATATCACTTTGCAGAGCAGGCTAATTGAGTGGAAGGTTTTGAAGCATGTCATTGATGATATAATGGTTTAAGTAAATGCTCAATACTTTATTTCACAGCTGATTCCCTGCAAATAAATATTTCCTAGTCTAGTCTGTTTGCCTTATTTTCTTAAAAATGTGAGAATATTATAAGTCAACTTGTTTCAAGGATTCCTTGAAATAAAGATTAATTTGATCTTGTGTCATTCAGGCACTGCTATTTTACAACAAGTCTCTTTCTGTTTGTGAGGGACCAACAGTGAAAGGCAATCACCCAAAAAATATTGTAACCCATGACATGGCAGCACATGGTTTGGCCCGAGGAGCTGGCTCCAAAGGTGCATTCAGCCCAGACAAAACACAACACAACTGTGAATATGTGTGAATGTTTTACTTACTGATGAGCAGGACACACAGGCAGCATAGCCATCAATGTATGTGTGTGTGAATGTGAGTCCCATGGTGGAAAAAGCGGATTTCTACTTCAGTAAAAATACCACACTGCAAAATTGCTGTAATCCAAGTAAAAAGTCCAACATACATAAACTAATTATTATTATTTTTAATATACCGTTGTGAGTGTTAATGCAAAAAACAAAGTGTAATCACTTTGGATTATCAAAAAAAGGAAGTGTTGCACAGCCTTGCGAGATTGAACGCGCCCCAGGACATAGAAGTCCTCAGCCCCGCCTCTGCTCCACAAGGAAGACAGCTCCCCAACACCCAAGGTAAACAAAAAATACAAGATTAATATAGCAAACAGTTGCCTGAGGAAGCTGACAGTGTATTTCAGATAATCAATGTAAGGTTAAAAGCAACTAATATTCACAGTCTTCCAACAGCTAAATGTTAATTGTTTAGGTGTGGTTGACAAATGTAATGACTCTGTGTAGGTAGCAAACTAATGAGGCAGGAGAGTGAGAATTGGGATAATATTAATTTGGCCATAACACTGTTGGAAGCAGTTTGAAGTCGTTTGTCACCGCAAAGGCAGCACTAAAGGAAGGATAGGAATAGTTTGACATTTTGGGAAAGACGCTAATTTGCTTTCTTGCTGAGAGTTAGCGAGAAGATTGATGTCACTTTCATGTCTGTGTGGTAAATATGAAGCTACCAGCAGCTGCCTGTTAGCTCAGGTTAGCAAAGTGGCAAACAGCTCTCAAAAAGGCAACAAAATCTGCCTAAAAGCACCTCTGAAAGTCACTAATTAGCTATAGTATTCAAAAACAATAACTTTATGCTAGGCTAAGCTAACCTGGCTGCTTGCTGGAGCTTTAATAGGAAAGGGTGTGTCCAGGTAGAGGTTAGGGGTGGCACAGGCCGCTACTGAAATCTGATTGGTAACCCAATGTGGCACCCACATCATCCTAAATTGTGATTGGCTCTCTGACCGGTCAGAGGCAGGACCTTTAACCAACTGTTTGACTGTTCTAAATTAAAATGTTATACTTCTACTCTGCTACATTTTAAGACAAATATTATACTTTTAACTCCACAACATTTAGCTGCTGGCTTAAATAACTTTTTTAATATAAAAAATGATTAATTTAAAGTGATACATTTA
>JAOWBC010000812.1:1353023-1365304 GCA_028566105.1 Hypoplectrus providencianus | reverse complement strand
TATATGTAATTAAAACACATTAAAAGTAAGTAAGTTCAATCTTCACAAAATTAAAAATACTAATCCTTTCTGCATAACAAGTAATATTACTTTTGATATTTTTGTGCTTTTACTTAAATGAGTTTTGAATTCTTGTTGTTGAATATTATCACAGTGTGGTATTCATACTTTAACTTAAGTAAAGGCTCTGAATACTTCCTCCACCACTGCATTGTACTTATGTAACTGAGCTTGTTCCATATTTCCTAAAATGTCCAACTATCCCTTTAAGAAGATCTGGATTTTAGGCCACTTTTATAAATAGAATGGCTTGATAAGATGGCAGTGTCCTCCTGCTTTACAAAAAGACCAAAGTCCCAGTGTTAATGGATATAGCGTCATGCTCTCTGCCTTTTTTACGATTTGGTACCATAGGAGGGCAAAGGAGAAAAGGCTAGCTATTGATGTGCCAGAGCTTCTTGGTGACCATACTGAATGCACATGTGGCTTTCTTTTCTCCCCCTGCGACAGTTTAATTGTATTTTCGATATAAATTGATCAAAGGGCCATTGTGAATGCACGTTGGGCTGCCACATTGATTTCCGGGAGAGGTTTTTTTCCTCTTAATTTGAGTAGAAGGGCAGCAGTAAATTCTCCACGCCAGCAAGGTGGGCAACTGGGAGGGATGGGGTCACTGCAGCAGGCGCTGGAGTTCGATACTCTGAGCTGCCTTGTAATATCCTTCAGGGGAGTGAGGAGGAACTCTTCAGCACCACAAGATCTCTCTGTTTCCATAGAAATGACAGTCGACACAGCATATGTCACACTGTCTATCTCACATCTCAGCCGAAAGGAGAGGACTCAATGGTTATTAACTGAATTGTCGTGCCGGCAGAGATAGGCAGCTTGATAGACAATCATAGAAAAGGACATTGCAGCTATAACAGCAGGAGAAAGATAATAATGTTGAAGTGGATTGTTTTCAGCCAACTGAGTCTCTGTTTGGAAGCACATACTGTAAAGCAGAATAGAAAACAAATAAAATTCTGCAGGATATTCTCCTGGCTTGGTTAGACAGAGAGAATAAGATAAAAAAAAAATACAGGAGTTGTTTTGACCAGAATTCAAGGGAGTTAATGAAACAGTGCTCCACTCTAGATACTAATCCGAAGACGCTGAAATTCTGCAACACACTAGACCGGCTTGGTTAGACAGACAGAGAAAGGAATGAAAACAGTCATTTTTACCAGCATTCAAGCAGGCGAACAAAATAGTGTTAAAGATGCTAATCCACAAAGCTGTTCGTCTCACATGTGCCAGCTTTGCCCTGATAAAACAGCATGAATTAGTAAAGCTTCCGAGCACCTGGGATGAAAAGCTTTTTAATATATGATGAGAAGGGAGACTTTGCAATGTGCTCCCACGTGACCCAGCTGCAACGCACAATATCCCCCCTCAGTCTGTCCACCGGCGCAGCCAAGAATGCTTGCAGACACAACAGCAACTCGCGCTCAAAGGAAAATCTGCATTCGCACTGTCAAAATCAAAAGTGCCGGCTCACTCGAGTTAACGAGGTGTCAACAACAGACCTCAGAATCACGTAGTGGCGCCCACTTATCGGGGTACACATTCTGATGGCGTTTGCTGCAGGTTGTACCTTGCAAACATGTGCCCTCTCTACGCCCTTTACCTCCCTCTGCAATTATTACCATGTCCTTGGTTATTAAAAGGGGAAAGGGAAGTAGGCAGGGAAGCAGTGGGAGGGGAAACGACTGGACAAGCTTTTGATGAGTTCTCTGAGATAAATATGTTGGGGGGATTTGGTGGTGGAATTAAAATGTCAGCGCATGCTAAGCTGCTGTTCATGCAGAAAAAAAATTAAACAGGAGATAGAGAGGGAGAGAGCAAATAATAATGAGAAGCTCCACAGACAAGTGGACTCTGGTGGTTCTCTGGCATGTTGGTCATGTTGCTGATCCATCAGGGATTGGCAGGCGGCGGACGTGCGCGCACTCATGCTGGTACTTCACAGACTTCGACCCACTGGCATTCTGTTTTACAGCACTGTGAAAATGCCACCATGGCCCTGCGGTAAAAAACATGATGACAACCTGCGTGTAACAATATCAGTAAATGCAGCATTTTAAACACCGGGTTTTCTTCTTGGCAGGATGTGAATTTCACAGGGATGAGGTGAAGCCACGGATGTGTATCGTCATGATGTGATGACAGTTTACTAAAGATGATATGAATCTGTTAAATAACACCAAACGCACTTATCAAAGCTGTCAGTGTTTCTTTGCCAAGGCCCAGATTGGTCAGATCACTGATTTGTGCACAGTGCATCAGAAATACTTAAGTGGAAAACTGAAATTCTGCTTTGAAATTTGATGTTGTTGACATCCTTGGTACAAAGTGCTTATTGCTTGGATGTTTCTTTGCTCTGCACTTCTCAGAGATCACCTGTCAGTCAAACCCTAATGCCAGCGCTGTGATGTTTCTCTTTTTTCCCGGACTTTATGCAGATGACGTTTCTGGTCCCTCTGGCTATTTCTGCTCATGCCAACTAGGAGATTTTTCCCTGGAAGAGCTAGCTGACACTTGGTGTTCATAAGAGCAAATTAAGCAAATGTGAAAGCTTTTATAAAACGAAGTTTGAATCACTGTTGTGCTATAACAATTAGCAATAGAGAGCTGCAAAGTGGAAATTTATTAAAATGAAAATGCTGCAAGCTGTTGCTTCAAATAGCTGTTTTGATGCCACAGGGATCCACGTTATCTTTCTGTTTTGTCCCCGCAGCTTCACTCAGATTCCGATAAAGGAGATGGAAGTGTGAGGTACGTCCTTACAGGGGAGGGGGCGGGGACCCTCTTCAAGATAGACGAGAAGTCGGGGGACATTCTCGCCACCAAGAGGCTGGACCGGGAGGAGAAGGCCTACTACATCCTCCACGCCAAGGCCATCAACCGCTTCACCAACGAGGCGCTGGAGGGTCAGTCTGAGTTCATCATCAAGATCCACGACATCAACGACAACGAGCCTCGATTCACCAAGGACCCGTACATGGCCACAGTCCCGGAAATGTCTGACATCGGTAAGTTCCTGCTGTAAATTCTCCATGCACCGTTCAGGCTGTATGTATAGCCTGGGGTTGGCCTTCCACAGATATTAATTGAGATATCCTTTGGAAATCCTTCATGATTTTCAGCATTCACACATGCTCTACATTCAGGAACATTTCCATCTTGCGCCTTTTCACATATGCCATGGCAGTGTTGGAATGGATGGGGCAAGGGACAGTCCCGCAGATGGTGGTAATGCAACCCTTATGGAAGCCAAATACCATAATGCTCAACAGAAGAAGATGGGGCAAGGCCGGATGCTCGGCCATCTCTTACTATTTCTGTAACTTGGTGGGCGAGGAGCAAACTAGAGCTCTCAAAATGTAGTCGTTCATTTTTGCAATTAATTTGAAGTATTTAATTTTTTTTTAATTGTTTAATGCAATTAGTACGATTTAAAGTTATTGGCTGAGTAAAGGCGAACACAAGAAAACAGAAATTTGTTTTCTTTCCCAGTTCTGCAGGAACAGAATCTCGTCATTCGTGGAGTTTTGCACATAGATCCAGATACTTATGAACCATCTGAAGTTAGAAGGCTTAATATTGGTGAGGGAAAGAAATGCCATGAGGTCGCTCTTAACATACCAAGATCTTCCTTGCACAGAAAAATATCTTCTCTTACAAGTCTCAGTCTTTAAATAGATAAAAGTGATTAATTACATGTTGTTAATTTATATGTTTCTTTAATCAGTTGATAGCACTGTTGCAAATAGGTCACAGATTGTGGCATTTAGGGCACTGAGGTTTCAGAAACCAGCGGGTGTCTTGTGATCCAGGAAAATGATGCAATACTGTGACACTTTAAATATCAATTAGATTTTATGAATAGTCATCTTTGAGCTTGGAAATTACCAACTAAAGCTAAACCAATTTCCTTTTCTTAGAGCCTTTAATGGCACCTCATGGGCTTATGTTGATGTTTTTTTATTACATAAATGAAGAAAAAGTATAACTACTGCACTTCATACAGCCCTCTCCTCACAATTGAGATATTTCTACCATTTAGGAATATGAAAGGAGCTAATAAAATAATGAACAAAAATAATTAACAAAAGAAATATCTGTGAATGAATAAATAAAACCATCAACAAATATTAGTTTTTGTGTGAACAGCAGGCAAAGCCAGCATATAAAACCATATTTATTGATCATGAAACACACAATAATTAAATGTTTACTCAAATGAAGGTGTGTACTTGTCTGTGAGAGGCGCTGGATTAAAAGGCTTATGATTCAAATAGGATAGAGACGTTATAAAATGCCAGTCTTACCGGATCAATGGGACTTTATCAATCATAATAATGATGCAGACTAAACAAAGAGGGCCCGACTAATTAAATGAGACTAGGAGCTGTTTTATGACCAGGGAATAAACAAGGTAAAGCAGCGTCTCTGTGACGGTTACAGCGCTGGTGCAGATAATCTTTTAAATACAGTATTGTATCTTATTAAAACCGTATTTAATTTAATTACCAGCATTGTCAGCTGTGTCATCACAGTGAATAATTACAGATTCCACTTCTGCAGTGCCAGTTTCTGACACAGCACCATTTGCTGTTTGCATATTATCATTTCTTCTTGTCATTCGGCTCCAAATTAAACTTTAATTCACCGTGCACTTTGGCTCTGGCTCTTAGTCTAAAAGTACATAGTGGCCTCATGAATATAGATAAACAATATAAAAAGGCTTCTAATCAATACTTGCATGAAAACATGGTTTGAACTCTCTCTTCTGTTCTGCTGCTGCCGAGCTTCGGGGACTGAGGGACATCGGTCTTGCAGCCCAGACATGTGACAGAGTTGTCACTTGGTTCAGCAACCCCAAGAGAGAGGCCAGCACTTATCTAAGGGCAGCACGGGTGCCCATGGCAACAACCGAGGTGTGATGTCACCGCTTGGCAGAGCATGTGTTCACGAGTGACTGCGTCGAAACACTGCCCCTTTAAATGTGACATACACTTTGAGTTTTATTATAGTCTCACTGTGTGGCTCTGGCATTCTTCTCTCGGACTCTCGGGCTGGGACGACTTTGATGCGCCCCTCCTTTGACAACTGAGCGATTACAGTCGAGGTAATTTACTCCCCCTGCACAAAAACTGCGATTATTCCTGACTTGTTTGTCAAAAAATTCTTTTCTCAAAAGCTTTAAGTCGGCGATGAGATGGCTGATGTGGATCAGTGATATTTTCTAAAAGCCTCCATGTCAGAAAAGCCTCTTTGAGTCTAATTCCCTAGTTAAAGGTATTAGCGATCAAGGTTCGGTGAACTTGCTCAGGAATCCTCCCGAACTGTCACTTACACCAAATCAGACAGCCGTGGTCTTTCTCTCTCTGCTTTTTGGTCTTACGACTCGTTTTTTTTTTCCCACAACATCCTTCATCCATATGAATGACATTGATTTTAAAGGAGGAAACTCTCTTCTCGCCCCTTACAGATCATAGCTGACATCAAATTAGAGAAGTTTCATGGGGTCGTTATCCCATTGTATTGCACAATTCTATATTTATACCTCTTTGCCATTAAATATTTCTACTCAATTAATTTTCTTCTGCATGTAATGAGGCAACACTTGGCCCCGCAAGGCGCCATTTGGGAGGTAGCACTTGGCTAACCGTTTCCCTTTGTTCTACTGAAATAGGACTTCAGCCTCTCTGGAAGAGAAAATGGATCACAGTCGTTCGCCTGCTATCAGATATTTGGCTTCTTAGACACTCCAGATCTGTGGATACACTAATAGGCTTCTTGGGGTTTGCAAAGAGCCGGTATCGGTGCCGCTTGTATGCTTAGAGAGATATACTTAGAAAAATACATTAGGACTTATCGATCACCGGCAGAAATCAATCATGTATAAGGGTATAAGTGGCTGAGGATAAAGATTGGTTTGTGTAATGCAAAGGGACAGAAATGATCAGTCACATTCTGCATGAGCATGATTAGAAGAGGATCTGACACCTCATCAGAAGGTGCATCAGCTTGACCAATTATCCAGCAGGCAATTTTCAGCAGTATGGAGGAGTTGATCTAAATCATTGTCATGAATCTTCTTCCCCCAGGCACCTCCGTTATTCAGGTGACAGCCACGGACGCAGACGACGCCACCTACGGGAACAGCGCCAGGGTGGTGTACAGCATCCTGGAGGGGCAGCCGTACTTCTCTGTGGACCCAGACACCGGTCAGTATCAAGACACGAGCAACATCCACTTGATAATAGTCTAAGAGGTGTTTCACAGCCAAAGTCTGTTTGGTTAGTCAGAATAAAAGTCAATGGTTTGTTTTGTATGTAGTCTGTTTTTTGGAGGGGTGTCTACAAAGAACGGGCAGCTGGAAATAAACTAGCAGTATTATTTATTATTGGTTTGGAAGTTACCAGTGGATGTAACTGTTTCTATTAATTAATTTTGGAGCGCATTTTAAAGATTTACATGAGATAGGTTTGATTAAAAGTTGATAAAAAGTTTTGACAAAAGTTTTCACGCTTGGTTGAGGTGTTTTTTCTTTTGTCTTTTTTGATAAATAGTTTATGCACTAAACAGGCTATGTCAGATCTTGATCAGCTAGAAGTCATATTGCGGTGGCCTATCACGTACCCAGCCAGTCGGTAAGGGTACAGCAAACATCCCTGTGTCTCGCTGCCAGGGGACAGGGGCAGAAAACATCTTTCGTAGAAAAAAGTTTAAAAAACTATGTGGGTACAAGCAAACATAGTGAGCGTACCCCAAACTGCCAAGGAGTAAGTGTAACAGCTGACTACATCGATGCTTGTTGGAGCGATTCTGTGGGGAATTTAAAAGCGTGTTTCCTGCAACAACAACTCCAGCACAGTCCCTCCATCTTTTTTTTGTCCAGCTGCTGTGACATGTATTTTTCAAGCTGCCTTCAAGTGAACTTATAAATGTTTGGATCATAAAAACAGTGACAAGTCTGAATGCAGGCCCAGTCCTTCAGAATAAAAAGACCAGGTCTTCTTTGGAGATGCATCATTTTGCACCAGCATTTAGGAAGCATGCAAGGAAAAATCCATCTTAGCCACAGCAAAGATAATAATGTTTCCTCGCCATGTGTAACCGCAATAGACCAGCATGCATTGCTGCCTTGAAGAAACTTTTCATCTGACTAATGTGCACAAGTCCTCACTTTTTCTATAGTGGAAAAGCTCTTATCCCTCTCCTTTAACAATGCTTCTGCCATCCCAGTCTGCACCTACATATGTAACCCACAAGTTTACACCCTTTCATCCGGAGGTGGCCATTCGAGGAAACGTAACAAATCACCAACTGAGGCTGAAATAGAGGAGGCAAGCTGAGCTTTACCAAGAAAGGAAATTAAAACAATTTATCACAAATAACTCCTGGATTGCTGTGAATTTTCCTTTCACCCAACCAAAAAAATACCAAGTCGTCTGCCTCCTCTTGCAGGCTGATGTGCGGGGTTGGGGGTGGGGTGAGGGGGGATTTGTAGTAGAGAGAGTGGCAAATCACCAACCCCAAAAAATCTAGCAGTTTTAATCATTAATGTGAGCTTTGGAACACATCCCGCTCGTGTCTTTTTTACTTAAACAAAAGGGAAACGACAAAAAAAGCCATTTGCAGATTAGCGGAGGGATTAACAGTAATATGGTTTATCCCACATGTGGTATGTAAGCTGACATCCCCTCTTACACAAAGACATGCCTGGACATCACATTATAAGCAGGATTTGTTTCTCCTCTCCTCCTCGGTGTGTGTGTATTGTAGTCATTAAGCAATAACAAAGGCAGACAGAGATATAGAGCGAGCGTGATGCTGCTTTAAAGCGACTATACGTTTGCTTCCTTTCCTGAACGATCGCTGTTCCCTTAACAGTGTGTTGTCCGTGAGATAAATTGCACATCGTTAGAGGAGGGGAAAAAAAAGTTGCATTGTGACTGCCTTTTTCTTTTTTTGCTGCGTTGTGTATGGGAGGAAGAAAAGAGCAAGTTAGAGGGCCTTTTGAACAGCGTAGGCCAGTGTGATCTGAGCCTGAGTGATGCGCCACGTCAGCCTCTCCTTCTTGGTTATTGTTTGATATGCAATGAATCATCTATGCAAACTGGAAGTGATGAAGTTTGTCAAAGCAGTTTATTTAGGGTGAAATTTATTTATTTCATCTTTATTCTCCCACTCCACTCTGTCTGTCTGCCGCTCCCTCCCCCCCACCTGCTCCTTTTTTATGCTGCTTCAAATTCAAACGTGGTAATGGCAGACAGGATTTAAGACCGGCTCTGATAGGAGATGGAGCGCACCTTTTGAATATGCTGCCAATTACCGCTTCACACAGTCTCTGTCCCGACTCCAAACTAGAGATCTAACGTGTCAGTGCGGAGAAGTAAGCAACTGCACTGCACTTAAAAGGCTGAGCATTAGCACAATCTTAATTCCAAAGAGGAGATAAATGACGCCGAATGCATTTGGAGGCGAATGTAACATGCAGAAAATGAAAGGAATGCGCCGTGGTGTTGGTGGACCGACCCTTTGGTCTGCTTATCAGTGAGATCGTGAGAACACAGACGCCAAAATGTGCTCCTGTGTGACCGCTGAGCTCCATGCTGCTGCACCTACTCTGCAAGAGAACTGACCTTTCAGTAATAAAAGTGTTCTTAGTGGTTTAATTATCTGGCCTGTAGATGCATAAATCTAAAAAAAAAAAAAAAAAGAAAGAAATATCATTAATTCAATACAGCTGATGCAGACAGGCTTATTTTTAGAACATTTGCAGGTGAGCACAATGATCTTTAGATATAACTGTGGAAAAGGTTCATTATTTATATGTCATGTGGCGGCATGATTTGTGAAGGTTATATACAAAGCTGGGTCTAAAAGGTGACTTTAGTTTACCGTAAAAGCAGTTCTCACGATGTATTATCTCTGTTCATACTGTACATAGGAAACACTGTGCTGATTGAATGAATTGGTTCATCATTAACTCTTAAAATATGCGCATAGCAGTGCAAAGCGACATCTTCAAACACCTTGTTTTGTCCTATCAACAATGAGACAAACTCATCTGCCGATTTATTAGGTACACCTCTTCTCATTAATGCAAATATCTAATCAGCCAATCACAGGCAAAGAAAGCATCAGAATGGAATAGAAACACAGACTGCATATATATGATGGACTTATTCAACATGACAGCACCCACTGGACTGCCTGTTTTTTTTAAGCAGCAGAGACCATATTTTGACTGAGGAGGTGTAAAGAAAGAAAGAAACTCTAAAGGCCGTTAACAAAACGTGCATTACTCACTGAAAAAAAAAAAAAAGAAAAACGAAGAGCCGACTCCTTAGAGTGTCTTGTAGTACAACTAAAGAATGTTTTAAATGGGCAAAATGTTCAAATAAACCTTCCTGAACTGAAAGCACACAGTGAAAGGGTCATGGAAAGGCAAGAGTTACTCAAACAACCACTTGTTACAACCAAGGTCTGTAGAAGAGCATCTCTGAAGGCACAGCACAACAAACCTTGAAGCCGATGAAGACCACACTGCCACTTTATTAGGTACATCTTGCCCGTCAATTAAAATTCCGGCAAGTGTATATTCAGCTTACAATGTATAAAAGTGATAACATCCAGTGCTGCCCGTACCCTGACTGGTTCATTTCAGTTACTGTGCATTACTGATCTATTGTACCTGCATGTACTTGCACTATACATATTGTATATTGGCTTATCTTCCAGATCAAATGTGAATTATTCCTTATTTAGTACATCTGCATGCATTCTGCATCTGTTTGCACCTTATGGTTGGCTTGTTAACTGTGTTGTGTTGCAGTTACATTAAATTTGTGCAGCAAAAATGAAGATGAGAGCTGCTATGCCCAGTATATTAGTGTTGGATTAGAGGTGGTTGGCTTTCAGAAAAAGCTCGATAAGGTAAAGAACTGATAAGCAGCATAAGCTTTTAGATTGTTTTGTCACACTCCAGTCTGTGAAAGTAGAGTTGTGACAAGCCACTGGCACAAAAGAGTTAACTCACCCAAACTGTATTTTGGCTGCTCCAAAATGACTCTGCGGGCCACAGTTGAAGGGTCAACGAGGTTACAAGATCCTTTTGTGCTGAGCATTCCTCCGGAAATGCTTTCAGTGAAAGAAAGTGAAGAGTTACATGGGAAAATAAGCTGCTGGCGACACATCGGAGTCCCTCTTTGCAAATAAACAGAAGTTTAAGTTTTGTTCTGCAGTTCTCAGCAAGGTCAGATTTCTACCCAGATAATAAAGAGCAAAATCACAGCTTTGTTGGACCGAGTGGGAAATTTATATTCAGCTTTTTATCCAATTCTAACAATTTAAACATTGATAAAGTCTTTCGGGGTAACAACTAATGGTTGCTTTCATTATTGATTACTGCTGATTATCTTCTTGATGGGTCAGTTAATCATTTAGTCTATAAAATGCAGATTCACAGAGCCCCAGGTTTGATTTGAACAGGTCAACATCAGAAAATATTAACTATAACTAACTTGTACTTTTACTTTACTTGAAATTACTGACTTTTTGCTTATTTTTCACTCAAGAGCACCAATGTCTAAGACCAGAACAATGAACAGAGAAACTAAAATCTTAAATTTATGACCTTATGTTCTGAAAAACCAGATGCAAACAATCAAAGACAAACTTGATTGTGATCTTTGTTTTTTTAAATACATTTTACTGGGCTTTCACATAACCAGATGGATGTTGAAATAAACTCTCCGCCATATTTCTGTCTGTTTCTCCTCAGGCCTGATCAAGACAGCCCTGCCCGGCATGGACAGAGAAGTTAAGGAACACTACCAGGTTGTGATCCAGGCTAAAGACATGGCCGGACAGATGGGCGGGCTCTCCGGCACCACCACAGTCAGCATAGCCCTCTCCGACGTGAACGACAACCCGCCACGCTTCACTAAGAGTGAGCACAGCCTTCTGGATCACCCACACACACACAGAGTGACCAATACTCAGCCCATGAAAACCACTTGTCAGTGTGTGCCGGTGCCAGCCAGGCAGCCCCCATCTGGTGTCAGTTTCAAAATGAATTTGGATTATTGCAGGGAGCTCTGGGTTTTGAGCGACTAAGGCGGGCCTCTTAAAGGCAGCGAATAATTAAATATAGAGCCATATGACAGAGCAAAGGGTCCTGCAAAGTGCATCAGATCAGCCCTGTAATCCCTATTAAATGAAGAGAGTACATTCACTGGGTTTTATCTCCCCTGCTCTTCTCTCTGCTCCCTCTTTGTCTATCTCATGCTATTAAGTCTTTCTTCTGCTGCCTTTTACTCCATAAAACCAATGTTCTCAATTTAGTGCTCCAACTGTCCTTGGTGCATTTTTTCCCCTCTTTTTTTTGTGTTACCCTCTCACTCATCAATCATCAATCCTCCCTTTATACTCCCTTCCTACTCACTTTCAGTCTCACACATTGTCTCCCTTTCTACTCCCCCCCCCCACCGTCCTCCCACTCGTCTCACTTCCTCTCGTGCATCTGGCAAACGGCGGCGGCAGCCAGATCAGATTGACAGATTACTGGTGTCGTCGTGTTTCCCCCTCAGTAACAGCGAGCGCCAACTGTACAGTGGGCGACTCGTGCGTACGCCGCCGCTAACGCGAGGCACACACGCGACCGCAGAACTCCCGCCCGTACCCCCATTTATCACTCCCCCCTCCCACCAGGCTTATGGGACCAAGGGGGGGAGGGAGGTGGGGTTGGGGGGGCAGACGCTGTCATCTCAGCCCCTCCGCCAATGAATGAGCAGTGAGAGGAGGGAGGGAGATGGATACGATGGGGATGGAGGAGGTGACAGGAGGAGAAGATAGAGGAAGAAAGAGTGATGCAGACGACAGAGAGACAGCCTGTGATGGAGGGGGGGGGGGAGGTAGACCGAGGGGAAGATTGAAAGAGGGAGAAAGAGGAAGAGATATTGTAATGGGACACCCAGAGGAGGTAGAGTGTCAGGAAGCGATATCATTGTTGTCTGCCGGAGTGATGCCTCTTCTTTTCCACCCAATGCTAAATACCTGTTAGCCCAGGGAAGCCTCCTCGTAGTGCGTCGCTTTCAGTGTGTGTGTGTGTGTGTGTGTGTGTGTGTGTGTGTGTGTGTGTGTGTATATAAGCATGTGTGGAGGCAAGTGTCAGCGTCACAGAGACCTGCCGACTCAGGCGTTGCCAAAACACTGTCAGCATG
>JAOWBC010000812.1:1314850-1328208 GCA_028566105.1 Hypoplectrus providencianus | reverse complement strand
TGCGAAGGAAGCTCATTTCGGCCGCTTGTATCCGCGACCTCGTCCTTTCGGTCATTACCCAGAGTTCATGACCATAGGTAAACTTAACATAAACTTTTATAACTTTTATTAAAATAAATAGTTTTACAGGGTTTACTGGTGCCAAAAAAGGGTTATTAGATGGAATTCATCAGTGGTGGAATGTAACTAAATACAATTACTCAAGTACAATTTAAAGAAACTTTACTTTCCATTTGACGGAACTTCATAACTTGGTACTTCTTTTATTACATTTAGCCAGCAGCTGTAGTTGCTTTTTATGTCAAAATTCACCATGAAATATATAAAAAAATTTAAATAACTCTGCATATTTATACATTAAACCAAATAAAAGTACATGAGGTAATTAAAATGAGACCTACAATGAATCAAAAATAATAATCTCATAATATTTTAAGAATACATAAAACAATCCAACTGTGCCATTCGACATAAAGACTTCTTTTACTTTTGATACTTAAAGTACATTTTGATGCTGATACTTTTGAACTTTTACTTCAGTAAGTTTGAACTGTAGTGAAGTATTTTCACAGAATGTTATTATTACTTTTACCGAAATGAAATAATTGAATATTTCATCCATCTCTCCAATCAGTGAATCAGGACTTTGTTCCGATTCTATTACAACACAGAAATCACAATATTGGTAATGAGCAGCCTATTTGCATTTTCTTCCTCCAATAATTAATTAAAAATGGCATAATTGAAGGTCTCACCTCAGGTACTCAGGAGTACTGGGTGAAAAGAAAAGAGTACATTGAGCTGAGGGGTGAGTCGTAAATTGGCGCGTTTAAATTAAGTGACAATACAAAGTCAAACAAAGCCCTCGAACTGGAAGCATTTTCCGCCAAAGGAAGGGAGACTTGAAGAGATGATTTTAAATTAACTGACCTTTTAAAAGGCATTGCTAATCTAGTCACATGAAACAGCAATTTATGAGGGGGGAAATGTTCATTTACTAGCAATGAGCATCTATCAATCACAGTGACAGAGGTGTACACTGGGGAGAGGAAATGGGAGGAATTAAGGGAGGGAGGAAGACACAGGAGAGAGAGTGTGTGCACTGAACTACGCCCTCTGATAAGGAGGAAGGGAGGGGAGCAAGAGGGGGAGTTAGAGGAAGCACAGAGAAAGAGACTGGGAGAATTGCTTTAAATAATACCGCCATAACGCTAATGTTTCATAAAAAGCAAAGTCGCACAAACAGTATCAATCATGAGTGGATAGAGGCCTCATTTATGAGCCAAATGAAATCTGGGTTTGACCTTCCTGCCCTCTGCAACTTCTCCAGGCCTGTTCCAACAAAGCCATTTGTGCTCACCTCCACATAATTAGTTGTGTAAAGAACAAATTGTACATTTGATTAATGTGATGGTCACGGGGACTGCAAGCGAGTCCAGCGCAAAGATTACACTTACCCAACTCGCCATAAAGCATGATATTATGCATCCACATACATATGCATTGGTTATAAAGAGACAAATGGGAGATGATGGAAATGGCTCGTGGTTGCGTTTCCGAGAGCCCAGTAATTCTGTTTTTACTTGGCAGTGAATGAGACGCTGTAAATGCCTAAAAACCACTATCTATTTTCCTTAAGTGGGGGTTGATGACAAGATGAAAAACAGCCAAGGAGTGAAGCAGCACATAGGGAGCGCATCAGCCGCACTCCTTCAAATCTGAAGAGGAGCGCCGGGCACAAAAGAGTCGCTCAGAGTGTGAAGCCTCGCTCTCGTGGTCTGGAAAAGGGCTCGAAAACACAACAAAAAAATACAGACTTTGCACGGCCCTCGACACAAACTTCCTGCGCCCCCTCGGGATGATCGACATGGTCGAGGACGCTCAGCTTCCCCCGTCCTTGTTTTATTGGTTCTCCATCTCTGGCTAGGCCCCATGCCTGTGCTCTGGGCTAGCACTTCAAACAGCCTAATGTCCTATATGTCGCAGCCAACCGGCTGGTCAGGCCACAGCTTTCTGCCAGCCATCTTGCATACTGTACAGCCAAGGCTAATATTCAACACTGAGGCAAAGCGTGTGAAGGGCTTAAAGTGTGAATATGTGTGTGTGAGTGCGTGTGTGGAGAGGAGGGATTCGTGTTGCCAAACAACTCACATTTTTCAAGCGCATCCATCGCAGCTCCCATTTCCGCCTGTTGGATGCTAGATTAGAAATATTTTAAAAAGAAGACAGAGAGGGAGACAGAGAAAGAGGGAGAAAAGGTCTTTAGCATATTCAAAATGTCCCTTTTTTTAAGAATTCTGTCAAAAAAACAGGCCTGATATTGAGAGGATTATCAAAAGTGCTTTATATTTGTTTTGAAAGAGCCCTTTTGCCTAACAATCCCAGGTAACACAGTGCACACATTTCAAAAAGGTAAGCCTATTGGCGGCTCGGCGCTGGGCACTGTTTACGCCTGCAATTCGCCGTCCCTCCGTATATATTATGTGCTGCGTGATCATAGCCCAGCAGCGGAGGTGGCTGGGAGCTTAAGTCATGTAAATACAAAAACAGTAAGCTGTCAAAGATCCTATGGAAGGGACAAACTTATCGCCAGCTTAGAGCAAGAGAGAGCTTTCAAGTAGGGGGGCCGTGGAGGGGATTTCCACATGTGGAGGGTGGGGGTGGGGGTGAGAGATGTTTGATGGATTTACGTTCCATTTCTCGCAGGCTCAGCTGCAGCTTTTATCGTCAACCCCTCCAGCCCTGAAAAGGCCTTCGTGCAGAGATCCACTTTCTTTACTTTACAAAAGCGTGAATGTGCACAAAGGTGTGCATTGGGCAGATGCAAAAAAACAAACAAAAAAAACACACACACGGACAGACACATTGCTGTCCTGCTGGGAGCGTGATATCCCAGGTAGACCTAAACGCATCCCCGGATAGTGTCCCCTGGTCACGGATTCTTCTTCTGCACACAGTGATATTTCCATAACACAATTTACGTCAAATCAATAATGAATCGATTCATTTTCATTCTGCATAATGTCTCTCCCGATAGAATAGGCCAACAAGAGCTTAATTGCTATAATAAACACCATCAATAAAGCACAGCCATTATTCTCGAGCCCATTAGCGGCGCATTGAGAAGTGGAGCTCCTTGTCCTGTTGTGTCTTATTATATTGTACTGTCTCACTCACCTTGGGCCTTTGCCACAGCCAATTCGCTCCCCTTTGAAATACACGGCGACGGTGTAGGTGCGGGCGTGCGAGGGCCCCACTGTCTGCAGGGTCCTGCGAATTCAAACACAGAAATATGGGATGACAGGGAGGAGGGTAGAGTTGAGAAATAATAATAATACCCAGGAGAAAGGCACAAGGACACTCAGGGACATTGTCCTTCAAAGAAATAACAAGAAAAGGGAGGTGAGAAAAAAAAAGTTTTCAATTGGAACAAATATAATTCATCTCGAGCAGCGGGTGGAGAGGAGGGGAATAGTGCTTTGATTCACTAGCGTGCTTTGAGAGCGAGCTGAAGCCATCTGAGGGACATATAAACAACTTTTAAAGCCTCCCCAACTCCCCACACCCATCATCTTCTGAAATCAAGATCTGTGTTTGGTTTAAAAAAAAAAAAAAAAAAAAAAAAAGTATAAAAAGTGACATGTTGGGAAATAAAAGATTGACAATTGTGTTTGAGAGACCCTCGAGTCTTTGGGGCGCTAGAAGGGTAAACAATGAAAAAGCTTAAGAGGGACCCAGAAATCTAAGACATCAGAAAATCAATCTAATTTACAGATGTATCTCGTTTAAGATTAAAAAAAAAAAAAAAAAATCAAGCTGGCAATTTGTTACATTTCTGCAGGGACGTAAGTACAAGACAGCAGACAAAACTTGGGAGATGTTTGAAATGTTAACATTAGCATAAACATCTCAGACCCAAGCTGTGAGTCACCTAAATTATTCACAGACAATTTACTTATTTCAGGAGAGCGATCCATTTTTAATGCAATGTGGTCACTTATGACACTTTATCAATAATTCAGCCTCCTTTCTCACTTACAAATGAAGAAGCACATAGCATGTGTGGAGCAAATAAGACTCTTGTGAGCGACGTTATTTTTTATCGCCAAATCTCAACAGGGAGAGCGTGTCACTTGGAATTATCACACTGCTAAAATAACACAAAACGAGATGGAATAAAAAGGAAATCTGTGAGCTGTTGGGAAGTTGTCAACTTCAAGGCTGCGCGCAGATGGAAGAAGAAACGGCACCGGAGAGGGTCTGTACGAGCCTCGGCTCCCACTAAAAGCAGCTACTTACTGACTCGGGCCATTCCCTGCACAGTGCAAGAGTGTGCATGTCTCTGCTCCCTGGTGTGTCCTGCCCAGACGAGATGTACAGTAAAGTGATGGTGCTGGGGTTGAGGTGCGAATCTGTCATCAGCCAGACATGTTCACCAGGGAACCTTTAGCAGGGGGCTTGGTGCATTAACTCATTTTGTTCCCCCCCTTTCTGTGTCCTTTCCTGCCCTTCCTCGGTCATTTAGTTTCTTTCTGTCTGCCTCGGCGCTCTTGTCTCACCCCGTGTTTCTCCACTCTTCACACTTGTAAACAAATTCAGACGGACCCTTAAGACAGTCCGACGGTCTTGACGCCAACAGAGGCTGTATGAAAAGCTATAAAAGGTCTATGATTCTGGCTTATCGACCCACAGGGGTCAGGTCATCTCATGAGGAGGTTGCTCAAGATCATCGGCTGCTCCTGTGTATTCCAACAGGACAAAGTAAGTAGTAATTGCACTCTAGGCGGTGGCAAAAGTCTCAAAATTCATCGATGTCTAGCTTTATATAAGCTATTTTTGTGTACGTATTTGTGTTGAGATGCTGAGATTGAACCCGCCCAGGGGCTCTATTTGTTTCTCCTTCACGTTCTTGCGGGCAACAGAGTTGGAGCGAAGTGTTGATTGTAGTGTCGGAGTTGTGCTGTGTCAAAAATCACCATCCGTCGGGCAGATAGACGGAATAACAAACAGGGGAAGTGCTGAAAAACACATTTTAAAAAAAAGTACCAGGAGGGGAGAAAGGAAGGACGAGGGGGCTGATTAAATGCTGGATTGTGGAGTTCATTGTACATAAAACCGCTCCGTCTCTAGCCGCCCTTGCCCGGCCAGCTGACCCCCTTTTTTCCTCGCGGAGAAAACACTGTTTGTCAGTTTCCATGGTGACACACACACTGCTTCATGGCAGTTCTCAAAAGCATTCTGTCAAATGACACTTGCTCCTTGACCTTTTGTCAAATAAGAGGTCTCTTTGGGTGTGTTTATATATCACAACAACAGAGACCTTTACACCGCTATTCACAATGTTCAGGGACCGATAGCAAGAGAAAAGTCTGGTAAATTATGTTTGTGCAATTTCGTTTTCTCAATGTGTTTTGTGGCGTATGATGCCTGACTGAACCCGTCTCAGCTGTACACTGAAGAGAAGATCGGGGCCTTTTTCTATCTATGTATGTGCAGTGTCCACGTGCACTAGTGCATGCACATGTGCACTGAACACAAGTTATATAAGATTTCAAAGACATCAAAAAAAATCTATGTTTATATTAGACCAGTGATTGTCTGCTAAATAAACATGAATGCTGTTCCTTAAAATTGTGTTGATTCATTCATTGATTTAATCACAATTTGTATCTATTAAATTTAATATTTTTTCATTCCATATTTAAATATATCTGTATATTGGGGATCAATAACAGTCCTAGAATTTTAATAGATAGGTAAAAGTAATAGGTAAACAGAAGAAAGAGCTAAAAAGTAATAGTGAGTAAAAATTAATAAACAGTTGAAAAGGTGAGCAAAAAGTCATTTATACAATTTAAAAAAGTTAGCTGAAACTAAGGTAAAATGGTTGAAATTACCACGTAAGGTCACAGTAAATGGAGAACAGAATTAGGTGAAATTAAGACAGTTAGCTGAAGTTACAAAAAAATAGAAGCTTCAAGTTGAAATATATTGTGATTGATGGACAAATAGCTGAAATGGAAAAATAATGGATAAACAATTTGAATAATACGCTTGAAATAATAGATTCAAAGTTTAAATAGATATCTTTAAATTGTAAATAAAAATTTAAAATAGCTCTTAAATTGTAGCTGAAGGTAGTGGATAATATTGGATAAATATTTTAAAAAATAAGCTTTAAATAACAAATAAATATTTTAAATAATGAGCTTTAAATAACATACAGGTGAAAGTGTTAGCTTAAAGCAATGGATAAACAGTAAAAATAATGTGCTTTTAATTTTAAATAATGCCTTATAATAATAGCCTTTAATATAATTGATAAAAAGTTGAATTAATGAGCTTTACATAATGGGTAAATATTTGAAAGTTATCTGAAAGTAGTAGTGGTACAGTAGAAATAAACTTTAATTTCCAAAGGCCAGTTTTAGCTTCTTTGGTGCGAGCTGTCAGAGTGGTGTCTGTGCTGTGGGGGTCTTACTTGTACAGTGGGATATCAGGCTCCTTGCCCTCTGTTCTCAGGGTCAGACAGCACTGCTGCAGCTGAGACTTCGGGTCATTCCAGTCCTGGTTCAGAATGAACTCCTGGAACACGCGGACAAAACAAAACACACACAGAACCAAATTACTTCTTTCGCAGAATCAGAAACATATGAGGCAGAAATCAGCTGCAGCTCCCTTCCTCGCCTGCACATGCTTTTATTTCATTCTTGCCATGACCCTTTCCACCACCCCCCCACCCCCCCCTCCCCTCTGCACTCACTTATTTGCTCTCTCCCTGACTGGCTCTCCATCTGCGTCTTCACGGTGAGTACAAATCACAGGCTACTTAAGACAAAAGCCAATCCCCGGCCAGATATAAAGAGCGTCTGGGAGTCTCCCAGGTGTGCAGCCCTGATACATTTCTCTTATCCAAGGGGGACTTCTAAAAGCCCTTCCATTAACAGGGAGGCAGCCTTGTCATAAAAAGGCAGACTTTGAATCCAGAACTGTCTGCTCCTATTAATTTTCTACAAAGAGTGCTTCTGCTTCTGTTGCTCGGGCTCTCCTACTCTCTCGCTTTACTGCCCCCCAAAACCCCTCCATCTCTGCTGTTCTTGCTTTTGCGCTTTACTTCCCCTTTTCTTCTTCCCACTTTCCCTCTCTCTGGGGGGCATCTACACCCCTTTAGCCTAAAGCAGAGAAATTAGGCTGTTTTCAAAAGAGCGCAGCTATATGCTACGCTGCTTTTTTTTTAGTACTTTATTTCACAAGGCACGGAACGAACATAAGGAAAGGAGCATTTATGTCCCGAGTTTTGCCTCTCTATTCCCATCCAAATTGGATGAAGCAGCACAGTGTGCAATACTGTGGTTTCCAGAAGGCTATGTAAGGAGACGTGCTGGCTGTTTCACAACTTTTCTCTTGGAAGTGGAAATGAGGTGCTCTCTTGCAGCGACCATGACGCAAAGCTCAGCTCCTCCAGAGCTGGGGATTCTCCCTGGAGAGGCACACCAAGACAGCAATTAGCATGGCATATCAGACCACTGCAGCAGCTTCACAAGGAGAGGTCCACGCTGTGTGGGTACTCGTACATGAGCGCGTGTGTCTGCTCGCTTGTGCGCATGCCAGTTCTGGTATGAGATAGTATGTGGTCGCTTGTGTCTTTTAGCACAGCAGCTCTATTGACGGGCAAATCATCATTGTAGGACTCTTCTATCTAAATTTGGATACTCAAGTGGCTGAGAATAAAACTCCCCTACTTCCTAAACCACATGTGACCATGGGAGTCCTGAATGAGCCTCAATTTATCCAGCTCCTAGAACACTCCAGAAGTGGACGCCATCAACAGCCCGAGCCCTTTTTGGACCAATAGAAAAAAAAGACACATGACAATGTTGCGATTCCCGTTAAAGGTGACTAAACTGGCGATCAAAGCCACAGTCGTGAGTCATTCAACAGCCAAGCACCACTTCAGGCCGTCAATGCTGGCCCCATTAGGGTGCAGCCATTAGCTCCCTCCTAATCATCTCCCTCCGTTCTTTCTCTCTGAGGTGGCCAGCTGAGCGGCTCATTGATCAGGTGCGAGTGGTGAATGACTATCAATAGGGCCTCACCTTGAGCCGGGGGAAAAAGCAGACGTTCATGAAGGTGTGCACATACTCCAGATCTTTATCAATGTAGAGGGCTGCGATGAAAGCTGCAGACAAAAAAAACAAAACGAAAATAAAGACAGCAATTATTAAAAAAAAAAAAAAAAAAAAAAAAGCAATAAAAGATGACAGGCTTCTTTGTGTTGATTTGCTGAACAGTTGGCTCTCCTCCTGCTCCTGAAGTTAATTAAATATTAAAGCTGGGGTAGGCAGTTTATTTTTGGTGTCACTGGGCAAGAATTCCATAATAACCTTTCAGAATATTGTAACTCAATGGTCTGAGAGAAAACTAGAAACATGTCCCTCTTATTGGTTCTGTTTTCAGGCTGAAAAAGATCCAGCCTGAGAGGGTAGAGTTGTTCTACAAATGCAGATGCACGTTCATGTCCTTTCAGATGCAAAAGTCAAATTCAGTGGTGGAAAATCCTGCAGAAAAATGTGCACTTTGAGCATTGGTAATAACTGCCAACACTGGAAAGCAACTACAAAAATAAAGACAGACTTATCAGAAAGGGAGTCCGAAAGACTGTCTGACAAGGAAAGCAACAAAATATGTGTCAAAGTTGGCCAAAGGCAAAAATGTTCCAAATAGTTTAGTCTTCTATGAACTGTAGCTGAAGACATATGACTGCAGTGAGCTCACTGCTTTAAGTCATTGGTTGGGTTATCGGAAGGCTAAACTATTTGCAACATTTTCTCTCCTCCTCTTTTACAGTTTAGCCTATTGCTAACTGTAGGAAAAGCAAAACAAAAGTGTGATTCTCATGCTGTTTTATAGCAGCAACTCTAAGAGAATTACCACACTGCTTTCTTTGCAAACCAATTGGCCTGCAAAGCCCCTTGAGATGAAATAGTGGCATTCATAAATCTTGTGTCATGACTAAACTATTATCAATTACACCAATATTTACAGATACAATTTATACATATGCTATTGCATTCATTGTCTGACAGACTGTAGCCTTGGGCTGTGCTTATTAGCTACATCCATGAGCCTTTTGCTACAGTTAGCAGAAGGCTAAACTATGAAGGAGACGGAGACAAAATGTTCCTAATAGTTTAGTCTTCTACTACCTTTAGCTTAAGACTCATGTTAGCACGATGCTCACTGCCTTATGTCATTGTCTTTTGTTTTCTGAAGGATAAATTACTTGTGAACATTTTCTGTCCATTTCTTGCATAGTTAAGCCTTCTGCTGTCAGTAGCAACGCAAAGCAAAATTGAATTGCCTATGTTTTCTTTGCAAACTGAGCCAATATTGACACATATTTGACTGCATTAATTGTCAGACTGATAGAAACCATGAACTGTTTGCTATAGTTAGCAGATAAAATATGAAAGAGAGGGAGAAAAAATGTCTCAAATAATTCTGTCCTCTAGCTTAAGACTTATGGTAGCAATGAGACGAGTGCTTTAAGTCATTGTCTTTCTGATCAGAAGGCTAAACTACCTGAAATGTTTTTTCATCACATCCATAATAGTTTAGCCTTTTGCTAACTGTAGTATGTCTCAGAGAATATCTTTATGGGCCTGTAAAGCCCATTGGGCTGACAAAGTGGGATTCATAGATTTTGTGTCAAGACTAAACGATTATCAGTAATGCCAATATTGACACATATTTTACTGCATTCATTGTCAGACTAACTGTAGCCAATAGCTTCTTGCTACAGTTAGCAGACATTTAAATATGAAAGAGATTACGGGAAAATGTTGCAAATAGTCTTGTCTTTTACTAACCATACCTTGACAGCCATGGTAGCAGTGAGCTTAGTGCCTGAAGTCATCAAGGCGAAACAATTAGCAACATTTTCTCTCCACGTCTTCTGCTAACTGTAGTTCATGGGTACAGCTAATAAGTGCAGCTCAAGGCTACAGTCTGTCTGACAAGGAATGCTGTAAAAAATGTGTCAATATTGACCTAAGTGAAAATAGATCAGTCTTGACACAAGATTTATGAATCCCACTATGTCATCTCAAGGGGCTTTTACAGGCCCATGAGTTTGCAAAGAAAACAGGGTGGTTATTCTCTTAGCATTGCTCCTAGATAGGATCACAACCATGATCTAGTTGATTGAGATGAATGATAAGTACTTGTTCAGACTGAAGTGCCTGTGCTGCTCTGGTGGGAGTATACTAAGGAAAAGCTACAGGAAAAACCCTGTATTTTGAATTTCTGCTGTGCTTTTCCTTTGCCTTTCTTACAGAAAACCGTATACACCAGCTTTAACAAAGACCAGAGAACAAACCTCAGCTGTGGCACTCCTTGGCGACTGATGTGATGTTAATGTAAACAATTGGAAAAGATGGCTTTCTAGTTCCCTGCCTTTTTCCATCAAACAGGAAATTGGTATGGCGAGGGCCACAGAGAGTTCACAGAAACATCTATATAATATATAAGATAAAACTGTATGTCAAGCTGAATTGGGAGTAACTGGCGCTCTAACTGAACTGAAAAAGATTTGAAATGTAACCAGTAGGTGTCTGGGTGTCATCTTCATCTCGTGGCTGTGTCTTTGTTTTTCCCTCTTCTATTAGCTGCCACTGCATTCACTCATCTCAGTGACTAAGACAGTGGGACATGTGAGAGGAATAATAGGTAATATTTCAGGGGGGCAGTAAGGGTCTGCTGTAGCCGCGGGGCACGGCTGTTCATATGCGAAGGAGCTGCACTCATTTTGAGCGCTGACCCCCGTCCCCTTCCTGTGTCATCAACCCTGCCTCGGCCTCAACTTTGAAAGATAATTTGAAAGGCAAATGATATAAGGCTTATGTGTGAAAGTTTTGCTATTGAGAGCTGACCTGGAACACATTAGTGTTTTTTTTTTCCTTTCTTTGTTTTTCCCTGCTTTCACTGCCAATGTGGAACACACTACAGTCCTCTCTATGAAGGCCTAATGAGGACTGCAGTGGGTCTCCTCCGATGCACATGAGATCAATCCCGATAACACCCTTTCTCTCTCCACTCCGTATCCAATTGCATGTTTCACTGTGTACAGCTTCCTCTGCGAATAATAGGTTGAACATAAACATAGCTTTTCCTAGCATTTTCCTTGGACTGCCTATTTCAGGATAGTTATGAAATCAAGAAACATGCAGTAAAGTTTAAGGGACCTGATTGTTTTTAAAATCACATATGCAAGTAAAAAGAAGAATGTATAATATATATAATATATTTCTGTGTGTTCAATTTACTTAATAGGCCAAACAAAAGACAAAAAATATGTTTACCATTAACATTACTATGAATATTAGGACAGAAATAACAAGAATGCTTATAACAGAAAAATTGAAAAAATATAAAGAAGGTGAACGTTTGATATTCGGTATTTGTTAGCATAATGCTCATGTTATATAAAAAGATGTGCTTTATGCTACAAAGGGGTCCTTTGCATGGTAAAGTGTGAGAACTGCTGATCTAGTTTTTCGTGGGGGAAAGGGATGATTGGAGTGGGCCATACAACGAAATTCAAAAAATCTAAAAGAGTACAGCCAGACCAATGGGGAATTTTTAAGGGAGGAAATGGTATATATCAGACCAACTTATTATTTATGGCACATTTAGAAGACTAACCCCCCCAAAAAAACAAAAAACACACAACTAACATACTTTCCGACGATCTTTGCTGTTATATTGTACTAAATCATATGGTGAAAAAAATAATACTTACTACTATACTCCATACTTTGAGAAAAAAGCAGAAATGTCAACAGAGTCAGAGAACAGAGTCAATATTTGACTTTGGTAAAGTAGATACATAAAAAAATCAATCATATATATCATGAAATATAAATTTTCAATAACAATCGTGGTAACGTACTACCAAGAATGGCTCATTTATGTGCAAGACATTTTAGTACTAATACGATGTTAAATATTGTGGTTTTTGCTTATTATGTGATATTGTTGAAATTTAACTGGTTAGACAGACGTGAGATTTCTACAATACAATGTTGTTCTGATGGCATATTGGCACAGGAAAAACAAATCTGTGAACGTCTTTCCAACTGTACGCGGCTCAAAACGATGACTTTATTCCCAATATTTTTTCTTACAAACGTATTTTTAACTTTATTCTTGTAGTTTCAGCAGTTGTCCTTAAAGTGAATAATGAAAAAAAATTACTAATCTCATTACTTTTTTCCTACCTGGTCCTTATCCTCTTCAGTATTTTTTCTTTATGGACATTTAACAGTAAAGTATTTGTCATTGCTCTCTGGTGAACAGCCTACATGAAAGAGACACTGTCACCTTAAACATGTTTTGGCATTTGTATCCTGCAGTCAGCAGTGGTCGGTCTGGGATAGGGCCAGTAGGCAGGCTTCCCACCCACAGGCAGGCAGCATGTGTTCAGCAGAGCCCCTCCAGAAGGACCCGAGCAAGGCACTGAACCTGCGTCCCTGTGCTGCTGCCCCTATTTATACCTTGATTATCTGGCACGAGCCCTCATTGTCACTGCACATTATCTGTTGTCTTTATTACATGTTACAATAGGGTCATGTTATTGGAACCAGTTAATGCTGTTTATACCACCACATAGGAAATTGCCTTGTTACAGCCATAGCCACATACGGCTCACAGTTTAAAACGTGTCTGTAATACAGAAAGTCGTATAAGAAAGACACGCAGTTCACCATTTATACTCAGTATAAAGTGCTACATATTGAAAATTATTTAAAATATAAGCATCAACTGGCCTCTCTATTGTTAAATGAATGTTTCACTATCATTTAAATTTTTCTTTGACAATTATGACGTTTTTGTTTTGCTATTCTTTCACTACGGTTTCATTCTTGTGTCACTATTGTTATATAATTGTTTCACCATTGTGTCTCTATTCTTTTGTTCTTATTTTACTACTCTTTTACCATAATTATTATATTATTGATTTACTATTGTTTCATTAGTGTTTCACTTTTGTTATATTATTGTTTCACTACTGCCATATTATTGTTTCATTACATTTTATTATGGTTATACTGTTTCACAACTGCTATATTATCGGTTCACATTTGTATCACTATTTATCCACTACTGCCTCTTTCGTCTTTCACTGTTGTTATATTGTTTCACAATTGTTTCATTATAGTTTCACTATTATTTATTATTTTGCAAGTATTGTAGTATTGTTTCACTTTTGTTTTGTTGCTATTGTTCACTTTTTTTCTGCTGTCTTACTCCTAATCCACTGCTATTGCAACAAACGTACTCTTGATTTTTCTGTTGTG
>JAOWBC010000812.1:1267786-1303627 GCA_028566105.1 Hypoplectrus providencianus | reverse complement strand
AGCTGCATGGCGGAGGTCTGGATTTGGTTTGACTATTTTTTCTGATTGGTGTATGAGTATATCAATGAGAAGTTAAACCAACCCCGAAGGAAAAGAAATTGAGTGAATGTGTGTCCAGCAACAACCGGCATGACCACTGCAAGGATCCTTGAACCAGGCACAAAACAACCCAACATGCTCAATGGAATAATTCTGCATAAGAGCATCAAATAAATTCCTTAAATGAAAAGAACCTCTACAGTATGTGCTGCTTGAGGGCCTGTTTAGAGTGTGTGTTTTTACTCCGCCTCAAAACAAACTCAGATGATCTGCGGCAGATGGAATCTCTTAGTCATTAAGTTTTAAGTCAAACAGCTCGCTTTTTTTCTCCCTCTCTCTAAATCTGGCGATTCAAACAGTCAATTAATATCTCTGGTGACTCAGCTGTACTGTAAGTCTTATTTGGTCTAAAGCAGGCTACATCAGTGCCTCCCTGCTTCCTGATTTTGATAAGTCTTGAAAGAATAGTTTGTGGTTGTGAAAACTAATTGTGATTATGTCTTTAACATCAGTTTTAGGTCTTGGTGAGTTCAGAGTCAGAGGGATTCAGCAAGAACATGCCGCTTGCTTTAACTGCTGTATTTGCTCATGTCTGTGCTCATTAGAAAAAGAAATAAAATGGGAAGAAAATATGTGCATGCATGTTTGTTGAATCTGGAGATATCCTTATGGGTGCATTAATTAGACTGCTAGGAACATCTAATTGGTCTCTGAGTGGAACAACTGTAAGCTTGACCAAGACATCTTTCCCAGAGAAAACAGAAACATGGAGCCACATAATTTCATGCGGACATTCAAAGGGAACCAAAACACATAAAACTGACTCTGTTGCATGCTCCGTTTAGCTGTACATAAAGTGCCCCCCCAAAAAACAACAAAGAAAACTGCATTCAAGGCTCCACAGGGAAGATGGCCACTTTCTTCATTTTCCAGCATTTTCTTTGTCTGTGTTTTTTATGAAGAAATGACGAGTAAACAGCTTTCTCAGAGTCTTCCATGTCAAGCCAGTGTGTGGCTTTAAACTCAGTATTTTAATTGGAGCGCTGCCGGTAATGTCATGGTTCCATCTTCCAATATGTCCTAAGAAACATTTCATTTCTGCAGTTTTTCCCTCTGTTAATTAACGAAAGGCGTTTAAATGTCATGCATCACAACTAACTGCATCTGACGAGTTCAGCACTCACAGGCACTAGCTATCCTTCAGGGGGAATGGCCAGCAGCTAGGCTTCAAACGAAGTGAGGAGAGGAGGAAAAAAAAAAATCAACAGTGGTTTTGGTAAAAAAAAAAAAAAAAAAAAAAAAAAAAACACTTTTGAAATGGCTTCAAAGCATCACTTTTAGCTTGGTCCAGACAGAAAGCAAAATCAGAGGAGAGGTCTTTTGAGGCACCCAAAAGCCTGACACTCGTGAATCTCCCCAGTAAACCAGAGGAGAAATTAAAAAGTCAAGACTCGATGTACAAGATGTTGTGGTATTTTCTTGGAGAGGGCTGGCGGTGATGACACATGGGTGCAGATCCGGAGAACATGGAAGATGTTCCTCTTGACTATGAAGCAACCTTGACAACCAACACGCACTGTAGGCCACGATGGCGGCAAGGCTAATGTATGCGTGTATGCCAAAGAAGGGTGTACGCATAATTACCCACGCCGTGGTGAGCTGCCATTACCAGCCACTCAAACCTCATTAAGACGGCTCCTCTTTCACCTCAGATTTGTCTTCCTTGTTTTGGTGTGCACAGGAGGGGAGGGGAGGGGGGGGAGGTGACACCTTGTTAATTCCTAGCAACAATTTTGGGCATCATCTCATAGCTGAAACTCCTGAGGGGCTTTCATCAATTATAGAAAAATAATGATATAAATAAATAATGAAGGCAGGGATGTTTTCTCATTGTTTGGAACTGGTTAGATTATATCATCCTGAGCCAAAAGGTCAGGATGCTATCAAGCTACCAAGAGGTTGGCACAATTTAACAGGCGTTACCCCACTGGCAGGGGACCACCCCGAGGAAACCTCAGACACAACGCGCAGTGTGTGGTAATGAGGCCGCGGCTCAGAAGCAGCTAATGACTACTCGTGCAGCACACTGTGGGGGGTTCCCCTCGCACCACAGCGCGGTTGTAGGGCTGACCCCGGGGCTCCACCCAGACCACGGCGCCCACCGCCGGGGTCTCCGCTGTGCAGCTTACCAGGAAAACAGACTGCTGTATACAATGGGTTTATTTTGAGCACTGAGAAGCTCACAGCGTTTGGGGGGATGAAAAATACAAGGGTGAGGAGGCAAAGTCAAGGGAAAAAAAAACATATATAGACTGTATATGCGCAGACGTATGTCAACAGAAAATCTTATTTTGGGCCAAACACGGATATGCAAAAATGTACATAAGAAGACGCAGAAGCACTCATGCACAGGCAGAAAGATGAAGAGAATAAACTGCTTAAAGACGAGTCTCGGCATCCACACAAAGAAACACTTTCTCCACACAAACACATCAGAGAGAAGGATGCCTGACGGTCCCTGGAGGCCCCATGTGATTCGGGACTGTAATCCTGTTATGGCATCTTTGATCTCTTCTTCCAAATCCTAATTTCAAACAAACACTGTTGACATGTTCAATGTTTCTGGGCAGATCATGCAAAGCAAAGAACGGCAGAACAGAGAGGGTGAAGAGACGGAGGGAGCGAGTGGAAGGAGCGTGATGATGGAGAAGGAGAGAAAGGAGCGATGGAGAGGAGGAAGAGACTGAGTAAATGAAAAAGCGGATTAGGGTCTCGACCAAAATGGAGAGCAGTGAGACACGGGTGGAGAACAATGAAGACTAGCGGAAGGCTACTGGAGGCCTTGTGACAGCTCTAAAGAACTCAGTCAGCCTCAGGCAAAATAACTAACAGCTTGCCCACCTCTGCTAGAAACACACACAAGAAAAACATACATTCATGCTGGAAAACTTCAAATGGGAGAATGCTTTTGTGTCTTGGGGGCGAGGTGAGTTTTAATGAGAAGCACCTAGCCCAAAATAAACATCAATAATAAAAAACATCTCTCAACCAACCTGCAGGGGGTGCGGTGGGTAGTTGAGCCAGACCTCCTGTAGACCCTGCAAAGACAGGAAGGGAGGGGAAGGAGGGATGAGCTCTGTGAGCAAAGAAATTACAACATTTCCCCTTTGGTGTGAGGGTCATGTGTGTAAAACAACAGTACAACTACACAGAGGAATATATTCATTAGAAAATATTATTCAAAAATCACATGTTGTTCGCAGTTATAGGCAGCAATTACAGCCTCCGTAATTATTTTAGGTAAGAACAAAAACCTTGTATGATGAGGTGGATTTCTAAGTATTTAAACATTTCTTTCACCCAATTTCATCAGCCTCACACACTTTCTCTGATGTCATGTTGGCACTGAAAAGTTTTATTGGCTACTGTGATGGAAAGGAAACCTGAACACTCACAAATATCTAATTTAGGCCTGTACATGAAAGGAGAAAAAAAAAGCTAGTCACTGAAGACAATCAGAACCCATTAGGAGCCTCAGGTAAGATTTCTATAAAGTGCCTTGTTATCCTAGCCATCTAACCAACAGTTATTTATTGGAGTGTATTATAATGTGCTAGGGAATGTGTTACCTGTTGAAACCACCACCTGTAAATTGCACTGGATAAAATACTGCTCAAAATGATAAACAATGAAAACAAGGAGCACTGGCCCCTGTTAACCCTTTATACTGAGCCGCCATTAATATAAAATTGAGAGTGGGAGTTATGACATGATATTATCTTCTGGTTTTATGATCCCAGTATTTTATTGCTGCAGGAATGTATTTAACTGGTCACTTGGGGATGAAGTAATAAACAATATTGAAATATTATCAATTCATAATTAGAATGGGTAGAAACCATATATACTTATTTTTCCCCTTGCTTACATTATACTTTTATATGTCTGTCATATCTCTGATTTCTTTGTTTTGTTATTTCTTTCTTTGCTAACATTTTGCTGCTGTAACACTAGAAATACACTGGACTATAAGAGAAAATTCTAATTGCATCTTATCTTTAAAAAAAGTCCATATTAAGACAAAAATAAACAAACATTCCAACAAAAAAGAAATAATAATATGGAACAGTATTAGCATTAATTTGGAGTTTTGCTACCAGACACACCAAAGGACAATTCTGAGATATTTAGCAGCACTGTGTTCAGCAGTTAGCTTTCATGCTGGGCTGTAAAGTAGGTTCATCATAGGGTTTTTTTTTTGCTGCCTACAGCTTGCAAGGTATAGATGAGAGCAGTAAAACTGATGCAGAAAAAAAAAGTTGCCATCATAAAACCAAAAGCTGAAAGACACTAAATGTTTTGTAGAGCCAAAGAGAAGTCAGAAGCTAGGTCATAGCATTCATTACTCTGAACAACCCCTCACATTAACCATAGCCATTTGATCTATTGGTAATATAAAAATATATTAGCAAGGAATAAAATGCAGCTGTAAAAAAAAAAATACATCAAAAAGGACATGACTTTAGTGGTGGGAATAGACCAACAAAGAAAAAGAAAAGCACTTTTCAGCCTTGAAAACTCACAATTATCAGAGACAGCAGCTCTGTTTCTCATCAATAACAATAACTTTTACATGCAGTTTGGTTCTTTATGACTCTGCGGTTGGCAATATAAAAGAATCGGTTTGTGATGATGCGCTGCAGATGGTTCTGTGTTGGGGACATTCTGCATTCCTTTGGTCCAAATGCTTTCAAGTGCCATCAGCACCCCAAACGGTGGGGGCAGTGAATACCCACATCTCATTTTCAGACCTGGACGTCTGTATATCGACCACCCACTGGGGAGTGAGCTGGAGGGATGGGGGATGTGGATTTGAGCGGAAGGAGAGGGGTGTTGTGGTTTGAGCGTTGGTGGGATTTGGTTTTGAGAGGTGTGTTGTCTCTGGAGACACACGTTGACAGTACTGGACTCCCCAGCCTGTGGAGAGAAATATGTGCAAGATCAACATGTTTCCTCCACCCTGCTCTGAGCTAACCACACAAGATCCAATGGCAGAAAAGACAGTGTGGATAAAAAAATAAAAATAAAAAGGACAGCACAGAGAGGGAGCAGAAGCTGTGGCTGTCAAGTTGTTGCCACGGACAACGCCGGTCAGGAGAAGTTTTGGGCCTGGGGTCTAATGTTGGGTAAGTCGTAGCGTTGATAGAGATGTGGCGAAGGCCTCTAAGTAGTATCACTCAGGTGTTTAAAAGGTTCAAGGAGATAAACCTTTAAAATAAGCTAGCCCACGGGGGGGTTGTGCGTGGTCAGAGGCACTGAATGGGCGCCTCATCTTCTCAACCCACCCAGCTGGTAACCCATCGCCTTGAGCAGCCAATGAAAAATTCATGACGGTGGTCAATACATTTGAGCAAATGCTTCCTTTTGGTTGCTTGTCTCTTAGCCTGGGACTGGAGTTGAAAAGCACATAGCAGGTATCAAGTCGACACGGAGCCTGCTTGATGAATACGACATGGGCTTTCGACAGCCAAAACAAAATGTCGATGCATCGCACACGAAAGCGATGCATCGAGGAGGAAGTCAAGTGCACACAAGTTGCTTCGGCTCGTGAGTGAGGCTTATGATTAAAATCTACAGGGCACACACGACCCGCCCACATGCTGTATATAGACCCGAACAGCTAATGTTTCAATTACAGCCATTGCAAAGACAAGGCAGACAATGATTAAGCCAGCATCGAGTGGGGATTTAAGAATAACAACAGGTTTTTTTTTCTTCTTTTTTTTTTTCTCCATACTCTCTCTCCTTCTCTCCCAGCGCGAGGAAGGTATAATTACTGGGGGAACAAATCATCATGTGCAGCAGCTGAATCCCAGCCATTTGGAGGAAGGAGCTCTTGTGCTACAACCAGAAAAAAAAGGAAAAACATATGCAAACATGTTTATTTGAATGTCAACAACCTACCCATAATGAGAGTTGAAATTAAAAAAGCAAAAAGAAAGGCGACTTGGTGAAGCCTCCAGTGGTCTCTGCTCCAAGGTGGGCTCTGGCTCAGTCGTGCACATACTCAGGGCTCACAAGCCAACCGTGAATATCCAACACCACTACAACCTCTACCCACACACTCTCTACCCCCACACACTCCTGGGATTGCTAGCCTTCCATGATTGGGACATAATGGTGCTCTTCTCAGACAAGGTCCAATGCTCCTTGACAAATTGGTCTCTAGCTACGGGCTGCCAATCAATCCATCAAACGTAGTAGTGCAGCAGAGCGATCGATAAGAGATAGCGTCGCTAATCAATACCAACATAAAAGCAGCCCTAAGTCCAAAAAGGAGTCTTCTGTCAGTGAACAGTCAAGGTGATCTCCTAGATATTAGAAAGCAGACACTTTGATGAAGTCCATCATGTGATTTACAGCTGCACAACTTTTACACTTCCTGCCAGTGTGGGCACAGGAGTACATGTGAAAGGAAGCTGGCTAATGAATGATTGCAAGCATTCATTCTCCAAGCTATTGCCAAACCAAGGACACAGTGGAAAAATTGCAGGCAACTCTTATTCAAACTGGACAAACTGGGTGCAGTTAAACAGATAAACAGAGAACAGGATGAGACTTTGGGTTGATGAAGTGGTAAAGAGTAGCCATGAGAAGAGAGAAGTAGAATGTGTTATTTGCAGTTTATGTGAAGGAAAAATAACTCTCGCTCTTTCTCAGAAAGGGTAATGTTCGATGAAAGTTCCTTTAAAAAACACATCGGAATCATCAGCGTTTCTGGAGAAAGATCTTGTATGCTTCTGCTTAACAAAGACAGGGGTTACTGTTGCTGCAAGCCAATCAACTGACCTCAGTGTGAAGAGAGTTGTCAGCCAACCTTTCACCTGTATGAGCACATACGCCTAGCACACTCTGCTGGTACAATAAGAGAGTAAAAATGACCAGACTGTGTCATGGTTATTGATTACGGTTCAGTCTGAGTGAAATACTAGAGATACTGCTCTCTTGTGAACTAGAAAATTTAAGAAATCTACTGGTACAAAGAATGCATGTTTAGGGCATTTCTATTGGCTATGTTATTTAGCCTGCTGATTGTCAAAATGGTCATGTGAGATCTCAAAACTGACCAAAGTTTTTGAAATCAAATAACAATATCGATTTGTCTGTTTTGTTGCAGAGATCATGGTATATTGTTGTCTTATTCCAAAGGGTTCTGACTTTTGATTTTAGATTTTTTGCTTTTTTTATTTTTTTCCCAAAAATAGAATAATTCAGCAACAAATGTGTGTAACAAATGGCATCAACTCAAAAATTGCTGCAAGAACTTACAGGACAAAGTTGAACATGGAAATGGACTTCAATAGGTGGAATATAAATATTCCATACATTTATTAGGGATTTTTGACAACAACCTGACACATAGGTTTGTTGCATCTCAAAATGAATCTTCAGGTTCACAGCTCTCAGATGATGTCACCCACTTGGTGTTATTGTTGACCTGCTACTGCCCTCCCATAATTCAAATGGTAATATCAATTCAGCATACCAGAATGGTTAACAATATAAAAATGGACACAAATTGTTAAAAGACCCAAACTATTTGTGCTATGTCAGCTGAAGTCAGCTGAAAGGAAACTGCTCAAAAAGCTTTCTTTTCTTTTTTTCTTTTTTTAAATGAGGGAGTTAAGTAGAAGCCTGCGCTGCCATCCTATCAACAACGCCCATTGCAGTGCCATGGTGACCATCTCGGTTGTCACAGCAACCTTTGTTGCATTTGGTGTTTGACTGTGTATGCTTTTGCAGTGGTGTTAATAAAAGCCACCAGATTAGCCCATGGGTAACGAGTGAGATCATCATTATGATGATTGCTCCTCAAAAGAGGCACTTCCCTCAGGACAACACAGTGGCATCAACATCTTTTCCCAGCACAATTGCACTGCTGTTGAGTCCAGGTTGGGAGCAATCGAGCAGCTCCCCCTGAAGAAGATGCTTCCTGCCTCACTGCTGATGCTTTAATAACCTCCACAGTAACATCATTAGCAAATTAGCATCTATTGTTTCCTCCGGGCTTCTGTGTGCAATGAAGCTAGATTCCATCCTCAGCGAGAGCCCTGTTGTCTGGGAGCCAGTGCCGGCAAAGGTGATATGTTGAGAGAAAAACAAGGGGACGGAAATAACTGTTGCACCCGAGCCATGAATGCCATACCAATTATGGAATAACAGGAAGATATGGAGAGAACAAAATAAAATGGGGCCACTGTTTGTCTGGCTAGGTCTTGAGGTGGAAATTACATGCATGCTTTGTCTTAGGTAGTCAATTCTGAATTCTACATCCGGAGTTGTGGAGCTTTTGTGTTGACTTGTCATAAGAGGACTCGAGCAAAACATCTGTGGGGGTAATGACATCCTGTGTGGATGAGAGTTAGAGAGAGTGGAAAGGAAAGACAGAGAAAACAAGAGGGAGCACAAGAGAGACACCATGCAGCATCCTGTTGTTACAGAGAGGAAAAGAGGGTATGGGACTGATCACCCATGTGTGAATGGAAAACCACACCGACAAATAGGAACGGCAAAACCTTGCAGGGTGTGATAAAGAAAAATGTAGAGTCCTTCAATATTGCGCTGCCTCTCATTAGTTTGGCAATGTGCTGTGTGAAGACCCAATCTGACACGTTAAACTAGAAATACAGAAGGACTCGAGCTGTCCTGCAGACCACAGAGATTTATCTTCCCCTCAGTCCGTCCATCTCTCCGGTCTGCTCCACTCTCATACCCATCATACCACCCGGCTGGTGTTTGGCTTTCTGGTCTGTGTCCATCTGTCTTCTCTCAGCTTTGTGTGACAGAGCAGCCATCAGGAGGATTCAGCAAGGGGGGTTACAAGCCATACTATTTCAATCCCAAGTCTGCATGTCTAAAATTCTTCAAACCCAAAGTTGAAAATCACTCAACTTTGGTTTGCACAAGTTCTCTTGGGAATTTCTGTCACATGCAACCTGCATACTAGATGCTCCCTCAGCATCCAGAGCGGTACTGCATTAAGAGTGTGAGCTAAACTGTGGCTAAACTTACAATAGAGTTGAGTATATTGACTGCATTTAATGGCCGTATTTTCTTTATTGATTGTCATGCACTGTAAATGTTTTTTGTAGCTTGGACTGTGAGACTATTCACAGTATCACCACTGTGCAAGGGCATTGGTGTTTGTTTCAGCATATTTATTTTTCTTCTAAACCCTCTAAAATTATATGTATTTGACTGGCTATGTGGTATCTTATTTGCATGAGCAGTGTTTGTGTTTTGAGCCATCCATTCTTTATGAAGGGGTTTCCATTTTCATTTAATTTCAGTGTCATAGCATCTCCTACAGCAGGCCTGGAGGAACACTGCAGCAAAAAGATGGAGAGTCAACCAAAGTATATTTAGGACCCACACAATAATGTACAATTCCTTATAATATCCTAAAATCCGAGTGAAGCACATCTTCTTGAGGTTTGCTCAGGTGGCAACCTCCCGGTCTTAGCAGTGACGGAAACTCACAAGTGTGTTCAGACTGCAATCTTAATAATAAGTGAGACTTTGATTTATTACCTCAGAAACAATTCTCTTGGCAAGATTTTGGTCTCAATTGCTACCTTCAACTCTTCTCCAAGACAATTTGACGTAAATTGTTTAAAAAAATGGTCCTTGGAAATTAATTAAAATAAAATTGATGATAAAGCAGGGTATGATTTGGGGCAAGCTGTCATTGTGATAAAGGCAAAGCAAAACAATGTAAAAAATGAACTTGTTCATAGTGTTTTTGTCTCAGAACTTGACCTTTTAACTGTGTTTTGAGTTCCAGAAAGTTAATTTTTATATTTTGGTCATTATACATGTCTTATTCAGTGTCCAGTAGCGCTTAAAGAGACGGAAAAGAGACAAGGAGTTGCTGTTAAAATTTTCCAGTAATTAGTAAGAGTTTATTTTCAGACACACATGTGCTTGCATCTCCCCATTTCAAATAGGGTCTCTACTGGTTTGACTGAAAACACTCCACAAACCAATGGATTTCATCAGAGTGACAACCTACATTATTAATATACAGTTAGGGTTTTTTTGGATAATTTGACTCTGCTCAGTCACAGATATAAGTTTCCTTACTATATGAATTTTCAATTGCAGTGTATGTTAACCTTCTCATGGATCATTGTTGAGCCCTTGGGAGTTTTATCATTTTAATTTACATGCTCAAGGGTCACACTGTGTCTTTGATATATTAACTATATGTTCAATTTGACCCCATGTGAGTCACAATTTTTTTTGCATCCTGTGCAGTTACTTGACTGACATCTGGAAAAGGTTATCGTTAAACTTTATCTAAAACAGAACAGACGTTCTTATTCCAACTCTGAAGGACCTCTACAAAGGATTGGTAAATCATGCTCTTTATCTTTTTTAGACTGCTGTTGTATTGACCACTTTAATTCCTCGTTTTCTTGCATAAGCTGCAAAGCCTGCACTCATCTTCAGCTTAAATGCTGAAGACACACTAGACACAGTAGAACAAAGAATAAAGATGACATATCCCCCTTTTCGCTTTCCTTCAACAGGCTCACATTAGATTTCAGAATATATTTTAAGATCTTGCTTTTCACTTTAGTTGAAAGTTTGGCTCCTGTCTGCAAGTCAGGGCTTGATTGTCCTTTTTCACCATTAATTAAACATCCTTTGATGCAGTTTTATAGTTGTTATTCTTAATGTTATCATACAAAATACAGATTATTTTAATGTTAGATTGACCATAATTTACACCATGCTGATTCTAATGCCATTATACTTGTTTCTTTCCACAAATCTTGCTACTAGTACACTCGTCACACGTCTACTTTTTCTTTTCTCATTGTACATGCATGCTCCATCTGGAAATTCTACCATAAGCATGCACAACTCTCCTCTCATCTGTTGTCTCCCTGAGTGATGAAACAAACAAAATAACAGCAGGTATCTTTTGAAGCCATGGGATGTTGATGTGCTTTATTTCACATTAGAAGTCATGTTTGTGAGTCCATGTTTCTCTTTTTCTCCACGTATGACTGCAGCTTTTAACAGTCTTGAAGGTGATGGTGTACCACACCCTCCTCTGCACTGCTCTTTATAACAAGGTTACTTATAATAAGTACTTGAAATGTTATGGTGTTTTTTTTTTTTTCAAAATCCACATCTGTGCAGCAGCTCCAGAGAATCGGTCTTTACAAGGGAATCTCTCATCACACAAATAAAGACCTCCAACTCCTGACAACTCAATAACTTGATAACGGCTGTTGACTTTCATGGCCAGAGGATGACAGTAAAACAGAACCAAGGACAGTTCAGCTCTCCATGTGGAAACAAATGCTCTGCAGTTGGCACTGAAACACAATGGTTTGCCACGCAGTAGAAAAGGCACATTTGGCCGAGCGTGGACATGAATCAAGGCTAAAATGTTTGGTAAATTAAATTTAAAAAAGGTAAATAGATAAATTTGAAGCCAAATTACTGGATGAATTATTGCTCATGAACCCTGGAGAAATTCATTTAAATTGAAAGCAGTTGGTATATTTAAAGTATTGAATAGATTTTTAAAGATCCCTAATTAATGACAATAGTCCCCATGGGTTTTGTGGTGTTACTTTTTCGAAGGTTTAGCCCTGAAGCCTCTGATCTGGTCTTTCAAAGACTATTGATGCTGATCAAACATGTCTGATGGATCGCCATGTGTCCTGTAGTGTGTGGGAGTCAACTGAGTCTCAGACAAACAACCTCAATAGCCAATTAGAACAAAGCCTGCTGCTACCTACGAGATGTGCTGCAAGTAATTTAATTGACTCGTAACATTTTGCCAAGATAAATGCAAATACTGATGCATTCATCAATTATTCATGCCTGCTGATCTCACACACACACACTCGTAAACAATAGCAGGTGTCCTGCTTGAGACTGGCAAAACGCAGTGTTCCACACCTCCAGTTTATTTCACACAATATACATGCCATAATACGGCTTCATCTAGATTTTCTTTAGTCTTGGTCTTATTGTTTCTTCTTTGTGAATATGAGGCAAGTACACGATGAGCAGCGAGTCAAAAACATTGCTGGCTAAAGTGAAATTATGTGAGATCTCAAGTTCTGATGCTGGCAATGCCTCAGAATCTTTCAATATGTGTGCTTGCCAAAACATACAGAGTGTGGGTTTAAAGCCTTATGTGTTCTTAATATTCTATGCACCCCCATTATCCTAAGGTATAAAATGACCTGCCATTAATAACTTCACTCCTTAAATAAAGCAGCAGTATTACATTTCAAACCCTTAATCTAGTTTCCATGAAGAAAAAAAAAACTTTCCTTCATCAAAAACTCAATAATTTATCAATATCTGGGTTTTCTAATGTCTCTCTTCAGTTAACCCTTGTGTAGTCTACTCAAAAAGAGCCTGCCATTTCTAACTCGACTCCTGAAATAAAGAAGCTTTATTGTATTCCAAAGTTTAATGAAAAACTTTCCTGGAAGTTTCTAAAATACGGACAAGTAACAAAAATACTAACCATTTCCCAGACCTTCAAGGTGTATAAAGAACAACAATAAATAAAGGTAAAAACTTTAGGAAAAGTCACCAAACCCCAAAATAAAGATCTTAAAGGGCTTTTTTGGCTTTTGAGGAACATCATGGCGGTGCCATGTTTGACCCTAAGTCAACACAGAGGTTTACGAAAAATTAGGGGAAACAATGACAGTCTTGAACTACTTTGGTATTATAGTTATAAAGATTAGCGAGAAAATACATACATATAACCATTTCCACATTAGATAAGATGTACTTGATTAAGATAAAAACTTGAGGAACATTGAGGTAGGGTCATTTTTGAAGTTTGTGGCAACCCAAGGGTTGAAAAAAATAGATGAAAACAAGTTTTATCTGGTATGTCTGCAGCTCAACTCAATGACAGATTTGATTATTCGTAAAATGAAGAGACAAATGCTCATGAAAATATAAAATCCGTACATAAATACAAGTGGCAAAGGGTTCGCCACTGATTATTAGCCACTAATTAGCAGATACATTTGGTTATTTACCTTGGTGTTGAAAAGTAGTCTACCAAAGAGCTGCCGGGCCTCCTCCAAGCCTCCTTCCAAGTACACAGCACCTAAAGAATAACCACAGGAAACATAAAAATTAAAGAACTGAATAAGATAGAATTTGATGAGGAGGATTCTATAACAGAGGTCTTGAACAGTTGGGTCTGTTGCTACTTGTTCGACAAGTCTTCTATTTAGTTCATGGCTATGTTATGCTGATAGCATGCAATTTAAGTCATAAAACACATTTATTTTCCTCATGCCTAACAATGTGGTATGTCAGCTAGACAATTGTGTTTTATGTTATTTTTTGTATCAAAATTTATTTTCCACAACTTTAAATTCACAAATATGACTCCAACATTTTGTGGGGAATAGCTAAATGGAGGCAGAAGATGTTATGTTTTAGTCAGAAATGCACATATTCAGCAACATGAATGGAAACATAATAAATATGAGTATATGAAGCAGTGAATTATTTGAATAGCCTAGTATTAAATGCACAAAAACGAGGTGCGGTTACACATGGCACCAGGCCACGTTTGTGATAAAGCACAATTTTTGGTCGCTGCTCCACCCCATCAGTTTAGGGGTCCTCTGCCTGGAAAGTGTTGAAGACCCCTGTTCTATAACATGCAAAACCCACACAAATTTAAAGCAAGTGTGAAAAGCATCACATTCCCACCAGTGCATCTGCTGGTGTGAAAAATTTCAAGCAATTCTGAGGCAATTTCAGACTTCTCTCCTAATGGAAAACTTAAAATTAATTGAACTAGGCAATGAGTTATAATTGCTTTATTAAAAGTAGGAGTGCATTTTTATTGCTTTTTGGCGGTTAAAATGACCTCAGGGTTCCGGTGCAGATCGACCTCCCCCTTGTCAGAGTACAAGAGTAGGAGAAAGAGGAGGAGGAAGAGGAGGAGGAGAGGTAAGGATGGTTGCATCACCACATTCAGATGGAACAAGCCAAGGTCAGGTAAACATTAAAGTTGTGTCACACTGAGGCTGTGTCACATGCTTAGGTATGAATAGGGCTGACAAACACATAGAAGCCCACATACGGACTTCATGCTCTAATGCATTCATGGACATTGTGGGCAAAAGTATAATGTCCTCTTTGTCGCTCGCCTACACGTTCGGGCATGACTTATCTGTGCAGATGTCCACAAAACAAACAGAATGTGGTGAATCCAGCTTGAATTGTGAGGGAAAAACGCGAACACAACATGCGCATACACCGACACGCACTCACAACAGACGAGGGACAAAGAGAGAAATTCGACGGAGGATTGGTCCCAAATTGCAGAGAGCTGCTGTCACAGCAAGCAAAGAACAAGACAAGTATCCCAAATTTCTCTCTCTATGGGAATGATATGCAGCATCTCCAGCTCTTTCTGTTGCAATAGTCAGCTCCTTTGCACAAGTCAACTCCCCTTTGTGTGTTTTGTTGTTTTGCTCTTCCACTGTTTCTACGAAAATCAGTGGAACTATCATGGTGCCTTTAAGCTGCGTACAACTTCGAACCATCACACTTAGGGTGGCTCATTCAATTTAGAAAGCAATAACCACCTGGCAAATTGGGTATACAATCGTGCAGCGGTTTTTATTATGTGCATAAATGAGCCAGTGGAAATGGGGCGCGGTGCGGTTGCAAGTCTAAATGCGCAAACTGCTTTCATGGACGACATCAAAAACATATGAGGGATTCATCATCTGGGGAGGGAAACTGCTTTCAGATGGCTAACAGGCCATTTACACACACGCACGCACACAAACAGGGAAGATGCGGCCCACATAACCGAAACCATAAAGAAATACAAACAAACCACCTAGCACAAAGACAAACACAAATGCACACCCACTCTATCTGCCTCGCATGCCCTCTACTTCTAAACAGAGTGAGAAATTACTACCAGCCCTTGCCCAAATGTTCGTAAAATTTGATTAAGCCTGACAACTTTGTCTCACCCTAGCAGCCACTTTGGCAAGTAACAGGCTCTCATTCATTTGGAGACCCTTTACTAATATAAAAATCTGGTTGAGTGGTAAAATAATGAAAGTAGCTTGTGAATATGGAAGGCACTTGTCGGTGTGGTTTTGACTGAATAATAATTTCCTGCGATGCTTTTGGCCGTCCAAAGTCAGAACACAATGCGTCTATAAATCAATATCTATAAATCTGAACTCTTCTTCAAGTTGATATACACGGCCTGCTGCTTTGCCCCTCGCAGATGTGCAGCAGTAAGCGAGTCCTCTATAATCTTGACATGTTGGGCTGAGCGTCTCACTCAGGCTGACCGCAGCAGGCTCCAGAGAGGGGAGCGGTTCTTTGCAGGATGTTTTCCACTAAGCATCAGCGCTGAGATTTGTGGTTTTAACCATAATGTGAACTTCAGTTCTCGACGCTGCTACAGAGCAGATGTTTCCTCTGGAGACCAGCTGTGGGAGGATAAGAACTCCCTCGTAGGACCGAGTTTTGAACGTCTTTCAACTAACACTCATAATGTATTCATGCGTGTGAACACTGAAGATAGGGGGGTGTGGGTGGGGCCGGGAGGCAGCTTTTTTAATGTTTTGATGACACTGCAGATTTGGAGTGTTCCTCAAATGGAGGCCTCAAAGTCATCGAAACTCAAAGTTTTTTTTTTTCTTCTTATTAGATTTTCAAAACTTCTTCCAAGAGGAAGGAGAAGGTGGGGGTAAGCAGGAAGGAAGGGAGAAAACCAGGAGAGCCTCAAGGGATTTAAAAAGGTATTAAAAATCTCAAAGCAACACCTTTGGTGTCAATCAAAGGGCCTGTGGATGAAGAAACCAAGATATGCAGTTAATTCTAGCGAGAAGACTCTTGACAAGGCGTCTGTCCGTGCAAAAAGCGTGCCCCAAAGCGATTTAATCAATCGCACAACTTGCTACAATCATTAAACGGAGAAATGTGCTCCACAGTCCACCCCGTCAGCCTGCAGAGTTGCAGCTGACGCCCTCAATGCACACAGCCAACCAAGACGCGCAGCTAACTCAACTGGCAATTATATGCTAGCATCGCTCTGTAGCTCATCTTGCAGTAACATCATGCCCTGGCCAAATCACTCTGCAGTCTCAGAGCTCTGGTGCATTCAACCCACCGAGCTGTCGACCCTGCTGGGGAAACCGGAGCACAATAAAGGAGGCGTACTGGCGAGGTTAACCTGCATAGAATATGCACATGAAAAATACCTGACATTGTGGTGGGGACAGTGGATTTGAATATTTTAGAAACTTCCAGGAAAATGGTTGGTGTATCAGCTAAATCTAAAAGCCTTTTCTTATTGGAGGCTTTTAGATTTAGCTTACAATTTTAGAAAACCAAGGTGAGAATTTAAGTTCAGTGCACTTACGCTCCATTTATTTCAAGGTAGATTACCTGTTTGCTATTTCAATAAAAGGTCACCTTTGCACTGCTCTTTGCCTTGAAGAATTGTTAGACATTGAACTGAATGAATCTATTTCTCTAACTTTGAAGTGGAACTAAAAACAGAACCAGAGCAAAATGTCGCCCAACCCAGGGAGCAAATTTGACACAGGTGTGAGAGAACACAGTGTACAAACTCTGAGCAAGTTTTCATGCAGTGCTGTGTAGAGGATATCATTCATGGCCAGAGAGGGCTAGCCACTAATGAATCTCCACATCTGTCACAGGTCTAATGCAGACAGCCATGCCGACTGTACAGTGTTATGTTTAGGAATAGAATTCCAATGTCTGTGGGCTTTCAGTGACCAATAAAAACCCAGAGTCAGGGGCATATGAAACACCAGCGGCTGACAGTCACATTAATAACCTAGAATGAATTATTCAAAAACGCTCAGGCTCTAATCCATCAAATAATATATTAAGCCGCTCCCTCTCGGCTCAATGGGGGCTGAAGCGGCAGACGGACACAGAAAGCAACACATTAAAAGGCAAAAAATAAACGAAACCAAAACATGAAAATAGAATTTCCACCACAGCGGTGACAAAGGCAGGCTGAGAGCATTGTAGCATCAAACATCTTACTTTTTCAAAACTGAGGCTCGGAGCTGGGGGTGAGACAGAAGAAACAAAAAAAAAAAGAGGGCGCGCAAGAAACCAACTCCACCACTGCTACCATTGCGGCAATTAACAAAGGGAGCAGTTCTCGCTCAATGAATACACCGGCTGCATTGTGTATGAATCTGATATTCAGCAAGTGAGAGATAATCCTTTCTCTCCGTTCTTTTAATAGGAAGAGCTTAGAGAGGGCCCTCACAAAGGTTCACCATCTGTATCCCCCGTGGCTGCTGGCAGCGTATAATCCACAGATCAACTGTACAAGGAAATTAGGGCCATAAAAACAGAGTGGGGCCTCTTTTCTTCTCCTCTCAATTCTTTTCAAACAGTTTTGTAGAAAGGAAGCGACGTGGCTTATCAGTGAAGAAGACCTGAGAGGGAAACGGGAGGGCAACAGGCGTGCAGAGTTTCTATGAATAAGCAGAGGGAAAAAGTGGTTTCTAAAGACGAAGAGGTAAAGTGGGCAAGAGCAAAAGTACAGAGGGAGAGGGTGAGAAAGAGAAGGGGGGAGGGGGGGGTGGTACAGAATGGGAGGCGCGCAGGCCAAAAGAGCCCAAATGAGAATGGCCCACTCCGGCAGAAGTTAATGACAGGGGATCAGAAAAGCAAGATTTCCATTCAACACTTTGAATTATTCAGGGTTGCAGGGCACCCATTTGCATTGCAGATGCCTTTGCTTTCCATTCCTCTACTGCTCTCCCTCCATTCTTCCTCTCTCTCCAGTTCTCTCCTTTTCTTTCTCTCTCTGTCTCGAGCAAGAGAATGGCCCTGCCTCAGGGTTAGGAGATAGACACATTCTCGGCTCCGTGGAGGGAAAGCTTTGCCCATGCAAAGCAGGAGATTATCTGCCATTTCCAACAAAGCCCAGGTTCAATGGTCACTGTGGCAAGGAAACAAATAAAACAAAGGTCAAAAAACATGCATAGTAAGCCGTTAAAGCTATCTGCCAGGGCCTTGGAAATATTATGAGCATGTCATATTCCATCACAGCTTTCAGGGTACGGGGAAAGGAAAGAGGCCCATTTGGATTCAATGCATGTGAATGCTGGAGGTAAAAAAGCATGTTTAAAAAAGAAAGAAAGAAAAATGATAGTAGCTTCAGACAACAAGGCAGCGACACATCTGCGTGTGCATGTCTGTTGATGTGGTGCCTGCTGCTTTTGGGAAAGTGGTGGTTTGACGTCTCTGTCAGATGGAAATGCGTGCGTGCGGATGAAATGACAGCGTTTTTGAGCCCCCTCGTACCATCCTACGGCACGTGCAAGCGATCCGAGTTTGTCTTGTGAGGAGAAAAAAAAAGTGCTGTATTCAGTGAGAGAGGTGGCGGGCTGGAGGGTGAGGAGGGAGGGAGGGAGGGAGAGAGGGAGGGGGAGATGACAGAGTGACATGATGACTCATCATCTGCGTGGCACATCTTTCACCTAATAACACCCAAACTCTAGATCACAGGGGGGAACAGAGAGAGATGGAGGAACGCAAAGGGACATAAAGAGTAAGTCAGAGACAGGGGAGCGTGGAGACAGATAGGCTGCTCAACGACAAGGTCTTAAAGGAGGCGTTTGAGCTAAAAAAAAACTGAAATGAAGATGACAAAAGTCGCAGCGAAAGAAAAGAGGCGACATCAGACGGCATTCTCAATGCAAGTGACTTTGTACGTCTTGAATCTGTGTGTACGCGTGCAAGTTTTGCCCCTCAGTGGTGTGATATTTTTGAGTTAGTAATCCAAAACCCATCACCACAGGGTGCTCTCTGACAGCGGTTTTCTCACAGGTTCCTTCAGAACAGCATCCCTGTTTATTCATCACTTTTATTAAGTTGAAATTTGAGATAGAGGACGAAAGAGGGGGAGATGGGGGAAGAAAAAAAAAGAGAGAGAGGTGTCGTGGCCCTGCCGCCTGGCTCGGCTGCGTGCAGCAGTGAGGCTGCGACAGCCACGGGACAGAACAGATTATGACTTCGTCTCTGCCGATAATGAACCCGTAACAAGTATGGGGCCCCGGGGCCGACAGGGGGCCATGGTGCCAGTCAGCACTTTCCCCGCCACTCTTTGCTGTTTTGGTGCAAGCGGGAGGGGCGGAGGGGGAGCGAGGAAGATCTCTTTAAAGCCACCCACTTTCTGTATCTATCATCAGGGGAGCGCGGAGATGGCTGAACTGGTTCAATCAAGATGGTGATAAGATGAGGAAAGCTGCCGACTCTGCAGCTCTCGAGGAGTGAGGCTTAGCTCTGCGCTGCCCATGGGGTTGGATGGAGAGAGGGAGACGGTCGCCACCAAGATTTGTGCATGTGTGTGTGTGTGTGTGGGTCTTAAGCACGGGGTTCTAATCACTGCACAAACTCTATTACTGAACTGCGAAAAGCACCCCTGTGTATGTGTTTGGTGTGGGTAAAGGAGCTCTGGGGATTGCCTGTCCAGCCAGAGGTCAAACCACATCTCCTGAGATCAATAAAGAGCTGTAACGTTTCCAAGGCCTAATGGGAGATCCACTGCAGCTATTTATGCTGCTTAACACACACAAACCTGAATTACACTGTTAAAAACCCGGATTTACTCAAAGGTAGAGAATTAATTAAACACATTTATGTACAGAAGCAGCGAAATACCCACATGCTGCAGTCATTAAACTGGAGAAAAATGAAAACTTTTTTTAAGGGTTTTCAAACACAAAAAAAAAATCACAAAACCTGGAAAGTGTTTCTGGTTGATATTGGAGATGAACTCCAGCTGCTCCTTAAACTGTCTAAACGGTTCTTTACAGCCACTTTCATGCTGTGGAATGTAAGAATTATCACCTCTCAGACTTATGTGTCATTTTTATCATGAGTCTCCAACTCCAACAACACTATTTCTTTCAATCCACTGAATTATCTTTGAAGATATGAAGTTATTTTATAACTGTATTGATCTTTTTTTTTTTTCTTTCAGGATCATGTCATTATTGACATTTTTTGTAGCCATCTGTTTGTTGTGAAAAATCAATAAATAGTAAAAAAAAAAAAAAAAAAAAAAAAAGAAGTTATTCCAGAACTATATTTACATCGAAGTTATTTTTTCATATTTTTCTTATGTTATTATTTTTTTTTTTTTACAATTTTTGGTGATCGAATTTCAGTATTATGTTATAACCGTCATTTTCGTTTGCCGTCTTTTGAAAAATAAAAAAAGGCCATAAAGAATGTTCAGCTTACTAATATCATTATTAAAAATAATAATAGTAATAATAATACTAATAAAAATAATAATAATAATAATAATAATAACAGTAAAATGCTTCAATTACTGGCTCGATAGAAATGACAACTTCTCTGAGTCCAGCAAAGCAGAACTCCAGTAAAACTGGAGCATTAAACCCTCTCCTAATTTTTGTGTTGTGTTTATAAGAGCGGAGAGACAGTATTTGTTTTCACTATATGTAAATTTATCCTTTTAGGAATAGATTTACATATTTAGTTCACTCAAAATGCATTCCCATTTTTTTTTGTTCTCCTGCAGAGCCAGCTTCTATCTCCGTCTCCGGGGAGCCTCACCGATAAGAGCCTCAAAGCAGTTGGCCATGGCGTGTCGCAGGTCCGACTCCCGGCACAGATCCGGCCCGTGAGCGTAGAGCATGAAGCGATCTAACTCCAGTTTCTGTAAAAGACAAACACATTCATATCAGCGCGGCCGCCACCGACACCTCAGTAATAGCCTCTTGAAAAAGTAATAGCATTTTTTGGTGTTGCACAATTTCATAGCCTCTCCATGGAAAACAAGAGGGAGGGAAGGGGGGAAAAAAAAAAAAAGATGGGGGCCACAAAACTCGGGGGAAATGAAAAAGATTGCCTGCCCTTGCTGGAAAAGGTTCTACTTCATGGCACTGACAGATGTGCCCATGTGTTGTCCAGCTGTGGCATGATGCACTAAGCCGGCGCAGGAGGAGAATGTTCACACACGTGCATACATACACACAGGAAATTACACACACACAGACACACCAGATAATCCCAAGATAAATAGTGAAATAGTACAGTGGTGACCTTCATTCTGTCTGAACAGTAGTGAGTACAAGCAAGCATACACTAAGTATGTACAGCAGAGAAGCATGAATTATTATACTGGCTACCGGAAAGATATTACCAGTCTAATAATAATGTTTTTGCTTTATGTATTAACATAAGTCCAATGCTATAAGTCCTTATACTTCACTTCATGTCACATATCTGTATGCAAGATCTTCAAGCTAAATTGTTCCCATAATATGCAATGTACACTATATAATCTGCTTGAATTTACAGCTCAGTACTGAGGACTATTATTGCTCATATATATTTATATATAAATGAAATTTCAAACAAAATAGAGTCAGGGTATTGGAGTGAAGGTATGGTTTGAATTTTTACTTTTCTCAGATTTTATTGTACTCCAAATGACTGTTCCCTATTACTCATTTATGGCTTGTGTTTCTTTTCTAAAGAGTCTCAGCAGGTGACACAGGTGCTTCATGATTTATGTGACCTGGCAGTCGTAACATAGTAATGTCCCACTGTGATAATAAAGTGCTCTACTTGTCTTTCCCTCCCTTTAATTTAACCATTCAAAAAGTTTCTCCTTCTTCCAGTATGTTTGGCTTTTTGTGAGTTTTCCTATCCTGGTAAATGAGTTATTGCTGATGTGTGCCTGCGAAGCCCGTTGACACAGTAACTGTCAGAAAATGTCGGGGCAAATAGCCTTTTACTTGTGACTACAGAGTGATAAAAAAAAAACAACTAATTGACTTAATGACCAAAACTACAGCCAAGCACCTTTTAAGTAAGGCACTGAACCTCTCAGAGGAGCTGGTTGGAGTGGCCAACCTAAGGGCTTAATAAAGCGCTAAGAGAAAGCTGCAAATCATGTAAGGAAGGATAAGTGTTTAGTCAATGTGTCACCATAAATAATTAAAAAGAATGATCTGCCTATTAAAAATTATAAATTAAATGATAATAATAATAAAATGCTTAACTTAAGGATAATTGACTTTTTTTTTGTATCATTTTTCATCTTTTTCTTATATTTTCTCTATTGAATATTGTTGCCCTATTCCTTTTTTAAAAATTCAATTTAAAAATGCTTTTTTAAAAGAGTGTTTAGCCTAATAAAAACACTAAAAATGCCTCAATTTTCAGTTACTGGTAAATGGAATTGGAGAAAAAAGAAAATTCCTCCAAAGGATTCCTCAGTTAGGTTTGCAGATATTAAAGTATTGAATTGATAATAATTTTTTAAATCTTTTTTTATCTTTTGTAAAACAATTCAGGTATCATGTCATTAATGCACTACTTTTGTTAAAAAGAATCTTTAGCACAACAACAATAATAATAATAAAATAACCAATTTTACAGTTCATCAAGTGACTAATGATTTCGTCATTAAATTGGAGAAGAAAAATCTAAATTTGATGAGGAATTCCATGCAAAAAAATAAAAAGTGATTGCTGCTATTTTCGCTCTCTTTTTTTCATGAAAAATAAACAAAAAAGTTCAAAAGAATGTTTAGCCTTACAATAAAAATTATAATAATTAAAAAGCTTGTTTTCCATTTAATGTAAAGAAGTGCTGTGATGTGAGGGACTGTGGGTCAGTCAAACTTTCTGCAACTATTTCTTTGAGCCACGTCAAAAGTAGCGCACTGGCAGCGCACCACAGACAAATACCCGGGAAAAAACAGTCAGGGTGCTATTTAATTACGGCTGATAACTGTTGGTGGTATCCCACCCCCCGTGACTGCACACACAAATTAAATCACAATTCATAAATACTCCAACTCAGAGGGAACCCGTTATGACTTTTAAGCCTTCCAAGTGAAGTGGCGGATTGTGCCGTTGCTCGCTGAAGATATTTTTTGAAAGATAATTGCGAGTGTTCTTGAGCAGACGGCTTTAGAGGAGCCTGGTAAACAACTTGGCAACGTTGAACACTGTATCACACTCACTTTACCGCGAGCGGCAAATTGAAACAAGCCAAACTGCTACACAGCACTAATGCAGATTCGGGCGGCTGCATCTTTGTATTCAGCAGGGAGCAACATGAAAGATTGAAGTTTTTAATTGCTTTCTCCACATCACGGGACGATTATTGTTGTGTTCTTTACAAACGTGCCAGTGAGTGCAGCTTGGCTGTACAACGCTGCCAGCGAGAGAGAGAAGGAGGGAAGAAAGGGGGCCTAGCGATAACAGGAACTGGAGAGTGTTTCAGGAAGACCTCTAGGGGCCCACTGGGACCCCAGCCGCACTAGTCTAGTCCTCCAAAACAACAACCTTTTAACTCCAATTACAAACCTGAGGGGGCAAAAAAAAGGGTAAGAATGGCAGCAAGACAAAATTACTCTTTTCCCCAGTGCCCCCTTAGAAAGAAGCAAAGTCATAACAGCAAGACAGAAAACAATAACGCTGTCTCAAACATGTTCGCCTGTCAGTTCGCAGACCTTTCACTGCTTTGACCTGCAGGAGGAGGACTTGTTATGAGTTTACCTTGGCTAGCATTGCTAAGTGCTGGTTCTGTACGATGGCTGTTCTGTAGGTTGCCAGGCCGCCCTCCTCTAAGCTGGGGAACAGGTAGTATAGGTGGACACTGTGGACAGAGGGATGAAAACAGATTAGGTCAATGGATCTCATATTTCATGGTTTGTAGACATTTTTTGGTTGGTGAGTCGTCCATGTTTTTCTTGCCTGAAGACAAAAATAAGCCCATAAAACAGACCAACAAAAATGGAAATTGAACAATGCGTCGTCAGATAAAAATAACGATACATATTGGTTTAATTTGCCTCATGCTGCATTCACAAATATTGTCAAGACCACCTAATTAATTTTCCAGAGATTTTGAGCCTTTCCAGGTCTGTGTTGGAAACCAGAAATGGCCGCAGACGCTTCAGTAGTTCCACAGCTGGGTTCCGGGCGAGCAAGTTCCATTTTCATTACGGTCCAGCGTCTCCCTAACCACAGCGTATCATTTGATTTCATTTGAATTAAAGCAGGCCATTTAATTCAGTCATTTCTAATCAATGCAAAGAGAGGAAAGCAGGTGGTGTTCTGTTTTCCCAAATTCACAAGAGGTCTATTTGTCAGGGTATTGTGATCTTAGTGTGAAAACAAAGCACTTGGAATTAATAAAAACCACTTAGTGTAATGAAAAATAATTAGACCAGAGACTCTTGGTTTGCTGGCAGAAGTGTCAGTCACAGAGACAGGCTAACTGGGACACACAGCATTCTTCCGGTACGAAAAACCATTGTGTTTCAGAAGCTGATTCATAAAGAAAATTGTCTTTGAGAAATCAGCCCCACTGACCATGCAGTAAAGGGTCATTAGTAAACATAAAAGTGTAGCGCTTTCCAGCTGGTAACTCTTAAACTTATCTCTAATCCATTCCTCATGTGCTCACATGTTCTGCAGCAGTGCTTCCTCAACTTTCTGGATTAAAAAACAAAAAAAATCCATAAACACAAGTATGTTCTTATTCCAAAGCCGATTTCTATTTCGTCTTTATCTTTAAAAATCATACTTATTTAAAAACTTACCTGAACTTTAATAACTCCTACTCATGAAATATTTACTCTTCCAGAAAAAGGATCAAAAATATTGCAAGTGGAGTTATTTTTTTTACATCATCTGCTGACCGTTAAAAATAAAAAAATCCTGGGGTGACCCCCCCCTCCCTGTTCGACACTAACTCCCTGTGTTGAGCCTATTCAAATGTGCAAAATATTCTGTTGGCTGGACAGCAGAGGCACAGATAGCCTCCAAGGGCAGCGCGCACTGAAGGTGCACAAGGCAGTTGGCTGGATCTGCTGTACCCATTTAACTGGACAAGAGGCTGATAAATAATTCAGAGGGCCAGAGCGTAGGCCAAGCATGTCTCGTCAGACGCTAACAATCAAAGAAGGAAGGCAGAAGAAGAGGGGTGGGGGGGAAAGTGGCAAAACATGCCCAGAGATATCCAGAGAAACAGAGGCTAACCACCTTCTTTGTAACACTGTTCTTGCTGCATACGGAGCTGAAGCAGTGTCCTGTGTAACCCAGTGTCAGTTCCTATTAAGGTTTAATCCTGCTCCTGAATGTTCAGTGTTGTGGAAGTGTTAGCACCGAGGGTTACGAATTCGATTTTGGTAGTAGAAGATATGCTGTTGGGCAAATGGAAGTCAAATAAAAATCTATTCTTGCTCTTTTGCAACTTGTGTGTGTAAGTACCGTAGCCTATGGCAAAAAAGAAAGCCCTTTTCTTACAGTTCTGAGCAGTAATATCCAATCTGAGGTGGGAGTACAGCGGGTAGGTGGCCGGTACCTTGCTCGGTAGTCGTGTTATTAATAGCCACGTATAATTAGCACTGTGCTTAGGTAAGTGCCGGGCAGCAGCGGCTGCACTCACCTGGGAGTCAATAACACAGTCAGCATTCCAGACAGCAATTCCAGACAGCTAATTGCAAGTTGTCATGGAGAATTTCAGGCCGTTAAGAGAGGGTAGGGGGGGAAAAAATTACATTCCACTTCCAATTACCAGTAAATCACTGTCTTAAATGAGTCCAAAGTATGGAGAAGAGCGTGGTTGTGACGGACACGGACAGACAATGAGAGAGAGGGAGGAACGGAGTGAGAGGGTGAGAAAAGAAAAGGCTGATGGTGTTGTAGTCGGCTTCAATTAGCTGTTGTGTCTATCAAAGGTGCACGAGCGCTTTCTCACCTGGTGAGGAACTCGACAACGGCATCACCCAGGAACTCCAGTCTCTCGTTGTGATTGATCCTGGGGGTGGGGTGGAGAAGGGGGGTTGGGGTGGAGATGTGAGGACAGTTTGGGAAGTAGCAGGAAGAGAAAGTCTTCAGGCACACACACGCTCACACACAGCTGCTCGCCTGAGAATAACAGCAGCCCACATTCAATAATAAGTAGCCGTTGCCCTTAAAATTAGCTCATTTCATCTCCCCTGTGATATGCCTTCCTTTCACAGTTAAAGTTAATTTTCTTGTCAGCAGGCCTGCCGGGTATATTAATCACAAGGATCGTCCCTTTGATTGCTCCTGTGGTCAGTGATAGCATGAACAGATCTGTGCCCGCAGGCAGCCTACCTGGAGGGGGAGGGGTCATCCTGCCCCAGACGAGACATGATGTTAATCAATGTGTTGATTCCTGAAAACAAATCCCCAGAGTGCAGAGGTTAGACAGCAAGGCAGACACAATGGGAAGTTTAAAAGTAAAAAAAAGAAATGAGCTGGATGCATGGACAGAAAATGACCCACCCTTTTTCCTCATGTACATGTGGTGCACCTTCCTGTCTCCGTACTTGGGCTGGCGGATGCCGCAGTTGGAAAGGGAGTTGCGGGCGTGATCAGGATTCATGCCGAAGTTGAGGTGGTGGCTGGGGTGAGTCATGGCCAGCTGGAGGAGGGGGTGAGGGAGTTAGCAAGCAGGAACATTTACAGGAACCCAGAAACTTTTGTAGGAACTCATGAACTTCATCAGGAATCAGGGAACAGCTGCACGGAGTACCTGTAGCTTTGTGCTTAAGTCTCACTAAAGGTGAGAGTGATTAAGGCACTGAAAAAGATTTGCAATAATGTAAAACAAGAAGATGAGAGGGAAGCATGCTTCTTGAAGATTTCATGAAAAGAAGGATTCCAATAAAACAGGTAGGTAATAACATTTTAGTAAAGTTAACTTTAATCTTTACACACGTGGCAATCTTAGGTACCTGAAGAATTCTAGCCCTTTTTTCTTTGGTTGTTAAGGTTCTCTGTGCAACAGTTTAACTGAATTTAAGCAAATTCCTAGGATAAGGAGTTTTGTGCAACAGTTTTATTAATGGAAAACTAAACATTGATTTAAACAAAACTTTTGTTCAGGTGCTTTGTGCAACCAGCCTCACCAGCTTGAATCAAATTGCCCCAGTTTACAGCACTGACCCTTGGTGTCTGGCCTAAAAGCCTTTTGCCTGCTACAACTTACATATGGACGTATAGTTCACACACACTGGCTGTCGATAGTAAGCTTCATGAGGAAAATTTGCGTATAATTACATGCTTATTTATTCAAGCTGGATCTTCTGGAAACTCTTTTATTCTTACAGACATCTTGCCTTTGTTGCATTTTCAATCTCTCTTTCCACCTCTTTGCATCCGCTTCCCAACATCCACTCCAACATCAAAGCCGCGGAGCAGTAAATTACAAAGAACATGTAAAGTGACTGTTGTTGTCTTCCTGTGCAAAAAAAAAAAAAAAAGTGGCACAAATAAAAGCCCCTATTTCCATTATCAGTATAATTTCCCTAATCTTCACCGTTCCTCAGATGTAGTCAAAATGCAAACAGGAATGCAACCAAGAGGCTTTCATTCCGTGTTACTCAACCAGAGTTTAGGTTCAGGGGCTTCATTTTGGTCACAGAAGGCCAACAGTGTACAAAGTGAGCAATAAAAACCCAACTGGCACCTACATAGCCTAACCCCAGGCCCTGTGAAAAGCATCCATGGAGCTGGATGTGATCCATTTCCTCTTTTGGCTAATAGCTGATAACAAATGGTAGCACTGGTCAAAGCAGATCAGTCTCATAATGCTGGATCAGCAATCACAGGAGGGAGCTGCGTATGCTTGAGTCACTAAAAGAGGAAGTGTTTCCCTCTTGACAAGGTAAAGTTGTCTATATAAAAATGAATAACCTAAACTTTCAAACTTGTAAAGAAAGGCAGAAGTGGGAAATTTCACATAAAATATCCCTAAAAGAATTACATTAGTTGATATTTCTTGTGCAAAAAAATGGCACGGATAAAAACCCCAATTTCAATTATCAGTGTAATTACTTTGATCTTCACTGATTATTGAGATGTGGTCAAAATGCAAACAGGAATGCAACCAAGAGGCTTTTATTCCTGAAATGCAACCAAGACTTTATGTTCTGGGGCTATGTTCCTGGTCACAGAAGGCCAAAAGTGTACAAAGTGAGCAATAAAAACCAAACTGGCAGCAACATAGCCCAACCCCAGGCCATGTGAAAAGCATCCATGGAGCTGGATGTGATCCATTTCCTCTTTTGGCAAATAGCTAATAACAAATGGTAGCACTGGTCAAAGCAAATCAGTCTCATAATGCTGGATCAGCAATTGCTGGAGGGAGCTGCATTTAGGTGAGCCACTGAAAGAGAAAGTGTTCCCACGCTTACGTGTATGGAAATTAATAACTTAAACTTTTAAACCTGTAAAGGGAGGCAAAAGTGGGAAATTTAAGGTAAAATAACCCTAAAGGAAACACATTAGTCGACACTCCGCTTTGTTTGAAAAGAGGACAAAAACTGCTGTGCCTAGAAAGACTGCGGCGGCTGAACATCTCAAACTCGCTGAGGGGAGAAAAAGGGAAAAAGATAGGGCTCAGTAGGATATGTCAAGCCTTTATCAATCTTACATTAGGAGAATGTTAATCTCAGCCCAAAAAAAAAAAAAAAAAAACTCCAGTTACTCTCCCCCCTGGGCTTGCTTTTCAAAATGCTTGTCTCCTTTCAGCCAACTTCAAATCAATTTCAAGCTCCAATGAGATATATATGTAAAACGTTAACAGAGAGGTTTCAATATTTATAGTTGCTCAAGAGGCCTTCAGCTTTGTAGCCTTGAACACAGAGGCGACAAATTCAACAGCAATTGTATTTTTTTCTTCCTTGTGGTTAAGAAGGAACAGCATTTTTTTTTGTGGGAGAAAAAAAAGCTAGTTATTTGACATGACACAAGCTGAAATCTAGCAAGACTCAGCGCCGTGTTGACAGTTTGATAAAAAATATAAATAAAAACAACAACAACAACCACGTCGACTTCCAATTTCAACTCCCCCATTGTGCGATGTCAGACACAAGTCAATGACTGCCTAGTACACAGCCTCAACCACAGAGTTGGGAAACGCATCAAGAAAAATACATCAGTTATTCTGTAAACACTGCAGGTCCTTCACAGTTAAGGACAACATCCAACAACAGTATTGGCTTTTAAGCTGAATCTGTGGGGAGGATTGACGTCTGCAACTGTTCCTGTCAACATAATGACTGCGTAAAGTATCGGAGGGATTTGGATTTAGTGATCACTGCCTCAGCTGCTGCTCAACTGCCTTTGGCTAAACGGGAATAAACATCATCGCTCAGTGGAGAGCGGCAGACTTGACTGGAAAGTGTTCTTGAACCCGCATGCAGGGAAAATGATGGGCAAACTGCCGGCTTGACAAACAGGGCCCAACGATGTCGTTACCGTGCATTATTTAATATAGTGCACGGGAAAACGAGGACTGAGTAGTCGAGGGAAAGGGGGAACTGCCTGGGACCACTTGAAATATCTGAATATTTGATCTTCTGCATTTAAAAGTACAAGACATGGAGTTCCAGCTATAAAAAAGTGCTGCTGCTTCACCCCCACATTCGTATTTGGAACACAAAGACAAAACTGATCCAGACTTACTGCAACAATTCCACACAATCACAAAAGTGAAGTCCAACAAGTCGTGACAGCCAAAACCAACACACACGTCCCAAAGAGCAGAAACAGAGCTCTAACTTCATTACACTTCAGGAAAACCCCACTAGTTCTGCAGCAAAACAAATATTGTCACACAACTGGCCGGTTTCAGAAGGAAACAGAAGTCAGCTGAGATACTTAAGAAAACTTTAACCACAGAAGGAGTTGCATCTTTTTTTTCCAACATGTTGTGGTGCCTGATGGGCTGCCAAAATCAAAAAGGTAGTAATTAAGGCTTAATTTTTCGACATATACATAAGTAATACAAATTTGATACTTCTGTTAAATTTCCAAATGGCTTGTGGGACGCTTAGATTTCAGGCAAAACCTCACAGAGACGTAAATATGACAGCTGAGGGGCGCAATGGAGTTGGGTTTATGAAGCTATAACACCATCAGCCACCAGAAGGCAATGCAGGGTTCAGTTTTTGCTTTTGTTGAGTCATCACATTGTGCCTGCATCATAAGACTTTTTACTTAACCTCCTAAGACCCAATTTCTTGTTTGAAGTGCATTTTATTCCTCATTGATGTTTGGGCTTATTGGAACCTGCTTATTATAAAGACTGAGCATCATCTATTGACATTATATACTTTTAGAGAAAAATGGTCCACATGCGAACACTAGGTGTGAATTAGACTAGACCTTTACATTTATTAATTATTTGCATGTCATTGCAAACATACAGTGCTTATATTCATATCTAAACAAGAATAAGCCATGAGATATGATTGGACTGCTTATAATTTCGATGTTTGGGTTTGGAGTGACCACTCCCACATTACTCCATACTAGCCGCCATTTTTAATCTTACCTGGAGTGTGATGTGCTCTTCAGTTAAGCAGAATTCATGACTATGGTATAACCCAAAATTTGATGACTACACATGTGGACGCCAGGTCTTAAAAGATTAAAATGCGCAATTGCCATGCTTGCCATTCTTTGCATTATTATGTTATATGTAACATTTTGTTACAAGAAATATTCTCAAAGAAATATAAGCAAACATTCTGTGCCTGTGAAATGGTTTTCAGTCCAGCCCTACTTCAAACAGATTGACACCTCAATCACATGGCAGGGCACGCATTGCCATGAATAACAAAACAAATAAAATACCCTGGTATTCTGTACACAGAGCCACAGCCACATTCACAGGGGCACACAAACAAAAGCATGCAATATCAGAGTCGGGGCCGAGGACTTGTACAGTTAAATTATTGAGATCCTCTGTGATGCCTCTCATTCTGTCAGCATGGGTCAAAAGTGAGGAATGGGGATGAAGCAACAGGGGGTGGGTAGGATTATGAGGGTCTGCTGGATGTGAGGATGCGGGAGCATGTGGCGACCATGAACACATCTCTCTCAAACCCCCCCCACCCCCCGAAGTTTTAAATGTTAAATGTTTAACCGGGAGGCTCTCAGAAGAGGAGCTTCAAAGGGCCGTGGCTCCGCTGGAACCAGGCGGGGGGAAGTGCAGAGTGCAGGGCTGGGTTTTTGTCAGTTGCCTCATGCCAGGATCACATAGCCTTTCTGTCCTGGAATAACAGGTATGTAGCTGCATAGAAAGTAAAACCATGCTCTTATAACGTTACAGCCTCAGTATAGCATCGTCATTATACATTCATGCCATATGTTCTGATTCACAGATATGCTTTCCTTAAAACATTACAGAGAACGAGCTGGAAACAAGCATTGATTCTGTACAGACCCACCAAACTCTGTCCCAGATGATTTGCCGCTTTCATCTCTTCTTAGGAAAATATGAAAAAGAGGAAATAAATTCTCATTCCTTTAATGGAAGTACAGCTCATTACCCTTCAAAGCAAGAACAAAAATCCCCATTCTGAAGAACCAACTCAACTGTCCCAAACCAAGAATGACAGCCAAAGTCCTGCTCCTCTGCAGAAAATCCTCGACGATATTATCTCTCATTAGGACTCAAAGAATCAATGTTAGAGTTTTTTTTTTTTTTTTACTTTGGATGAGTATTATTATAATCTGTTTCACTGTGAGTATAATATGATTTATGTAAAAAACTGGAAGCTTCATCATTGGCTTTACTTTTTGCTTATCAGCTTCTTTATTTTAAGGCATCCACAACACACAGTTGCATCAAGGAAATTATGCAACAATACTAGAATTTAAAACTTTGATACTGGTATATAAAAAAAAAACTCATACTGGCAGCAACACAGCCCATCTCCAGGGCCCGTGGAAAGTAATACATCATTTACCCTACAATACAAAATAAGAATAAACCTTTTATGACTTATTTTTTGTAAGTTAGTTATGGACTTGCAATGGTGAATTCTAAAATCACTATAAATGTTCAAGTTTTCCAAAATATATTTCAGCTTGTAAAGTAAAGGAGTTCAAATATTAGCATCAGAATGTGGCAGAGAATAAGTATAAAAATACATGAAATGGAAAAAAACTCAAATCAAGTACAAGTACCTCAAAATTGAACAAAACTTGAGGAAAAGTACTTTCATGCCTTTAAAAATTGGCCCAGGTTGAGAAACAGTTGGTTTTAACTGTTATTTCAGCCTTGAATCTATTAATTTAAGAGCTTTCATCATTTAGGAAACATCGATTGGGAATCCATGGTAATGTTATCACTTAAAGCATGAAAAAAGTACTGAAGTATCAACACTTTTAGCTTATTCTACATGGAAAACTCCAGCATGTGTGCACCTGTCCTGACAGTCCTGAAAGTGAGAGAACCCAGACTCTATTCAGGAAGTCCTGACTATAGTATCTCCACTCACAACACCTCCCACACTACTCCAGAGATGATTGTGGGCCTCCATGACAGCAGCTATTTCTTTTCAGCCAGAGTTCCAGCCCTGATCAGGAACTTTACAGTTGAAGTCAACTTGGACTCACGAAAGGTTCCAGTGATGATTGGGATGTCAGAGCAATAATAAAAATCAAAACCTTCTTCAAAGCCTCTCCGACCATCACTAAAACATAAAACACTGTCCAAAACAATCAAACCACTCATTGCTTCCCTCTAGCTAAATATACTTATTTTAAAGGCACATTTCAAGCCTCAGGCATCTGATATAGACATTCACAAGTCAAGTTTTCAGTAGAGTATCCTTACAAAGAACACTGCCATACTGTGGGAACAAAGTTGTTGTTTTTGTAATTCACATACATATTATATAGAGGTATATTAATTCAAAGCACACAAACGGGAAATTGAAGAACAATTAATTTATAATGCAATCACATCGTGGAGCGAGCTTCTCTCATGTTGGAAATGAATAAAACGCCAACGGGAAACATTCAACTCATTAAATGTGATCATCCCATCAGAAAGGAGGCAAATGGGAGGTGATGGCGGATCTGAAATCAGTTCTGACTCGGCGAGGGCTGTTTGAACAAGCACCACTGCACTCCTGCAGCCGTCCTGTCCAATTCTGTCTGGGCAGAAAGTGTGTGTGTGTGTGCTCTGGGATGTTAGCTGCTGATGTGTGTGTGTATGTGTGTGCAGAAGATGAGGAAGGTGCTGTAAACCCAGCAATGATGGCTCCCTACTTGGGCCATTTCAGTCCCAGTAGTGGTGAACTGCTGACAGCCCTGGCTTACTATCCACACACACAAACAGCCATGTCATTGTATTAACACCTCAGCGGATAAAATTGTGATGCAGACAGACAGACAGATGCACACTGCAGAGGCCTGTGTGAGAGCCGTCATGATCAAACTGATTGCTTTTTCTTTCGTTTGTTTGTCTGTTTTGGAAGATGAAGGACTTGAATGAGAAAAGAGGGAGGGACAAATCCATTAACTTCTCCCCAAGAGACGGAGATGTCAAGCTCAAATGGGCGTCTCCTCGATGAAAGGGTTTGCAGCTTGTCGGCCGCCGGCTGGCCTCGCAGCAGGTCACTGTTTCCTTTTTAGCGCTCATAATGACGGCCCGTCATTATACCAACGACAAAAAGGCCAATCGTTGATCGATATGAGCAAATCCTCGCGCATAAACACACCCGCAGCAGCGAGCAGTCATGCACACGGACACACACACAGAGCCTTGAGCGAATCTTAATGCATCCTTCCCCTTTTTAACTATGTATAGGCTACAACACATTGATTTCTAATGTATCAGGTTATGACAGCTCTTCAATATTGCTGGAGGCAGCCGTGGGGCTTACTCCAAGAGCACACAGCTTGAGGCTGCAGACCTGACAGGGGAGAGCTGGCATTACGGAGGAGGCTGTTGTTGTCCTGACTACTGTCACTGCAACTCACAGCGGACCATGGCTGCTTGTTGCAGAGATATGACTCAGGCCGGTGTGTGGGTTACCTTAGCTGACTCCTGAGCCCCTGTTTCCACCTGAACTATCCCTGCAGAGGTGGAATGGGCACAGTAATGAGGCAAACGCTGCCTCCCTGGATCTCTGCTCACAAGAAGCCCCTGCACAAAATGTTTACTTTTTTATCAGGCTATCTTACCGGCTGTAGGCTGCGCCCTGGCTAAAAGAACCACAGGGATTTCCCTACCCATATCTATCCTGTTAGTTATCAACTATGCCAGCCTTTAAATAATGCAGCCTGGGTTCGGGGCAGAGAGTCACATCGCTTTGAATGTGAGGAGCTGTCGTGACTGTGCCTTACCTGAAGGAGGCAGCGCTCCTTGAAGACGTAGCCTATGAGTTTATCCAGGTGCATCAGACACTGGTGGTATCGGATATGATGGGTGAGGACAGGCAGCATCATGGCGTGCTGTGGAGGACAGAGAGAATTGGCAAAACAGAGCAACAAGAGGGAAGGTGGAAAGGGGGGACAAAATTGAAAAGGGAAAGAAACAGAAAGAGATAGAGAACAGGGATCATGCCGTATATGAGAGAAGAAGGAGAGGAACGTGTTTTGAGAGAAAGTGTGATGAAGAGATTGTGAGAAAGAAAGGGAGAGGGGTTGATAGAGGGAACAGGCAGGGAGAAATCAATCAGCCAGTCATTATTTATTAAGTGGTGCTCTGCAACAGAGAGATGAAATAATCAAAAACCCAATCGCTGCACTGTGAGAGGGAATGACAGAGAGGAGGGAAATTCACATTTGGACAGGACAGTCAAATCGAAGCCCATTTCGGCATGTTGACACACTTACATTCGGACAAACACTGACCCCCTCTGACCCTCATGTATTAAAAAAGGGAAAAGTTTCATTGCAACAAAGCAAGAAAAGTGAAAAAAGAAAAAAATGGGGGAAAGAAGAGGAGGAGTTTTTGAATCAGTTGTGAGTGAAGTGATGCCATAGAGGAAATGTGACACGGAAAGTAAGAATGAGCAGCAAAAAGGGAAATAGTCAGTGGTCAGCAAATTAGTCTGACAGTCAGAGAAGCAATCTACAGAATCATTAGTGCAGACTTATCAAGTTGGCTGGTCGGAGTGGCTGAGAAAGTGTAGCAAAGGCTGGTGTACACACATTAACCCCGTGCCACCACATGAGAGAGGAGGGAGCCATGCATGTTTTAATTAGTGCTACTGGGGAGGGTGAGCCCGAGGCCCGGCGGCAACAAGCAGTGCTGCCACGTAGCCTTGGGGCCATCATAGGGGCCGTGGTGACACGCTCCCCAGGCCTTGTTAAGGAGCCAATTAACAAAGCCAGGCCCTGGTCGTGTCTACAGCTCCTGACCTGTTCTGATGACTGCTGGAGTGACTGAGTGTATGTGTGTGCAGAGCGGCGAAGTGGGGGCTTGTTAGAGTTGATACTCTGGTAATTAAAAGGTGGGAAATTTCTAATTTACTGTCACGGATGACGTTTGGGCAGTTTGGACACCGTCCAAACGGACTGGCGGCCTGAATTTTCTTTTCCCCTGGCTGAAATATTACAAGCATGAAGTTTAAATGGCACCTTATCGTAATTCCATTAACTTGAAGGTGATAAAATCCCAACTATTTTAGTTAAGTAACTCAATTTGTTAAGCATTTATATTTATGCATGTTGTATTCTGCACAATAGAGATGTCATTGCAACACTCATAGATTTTATAAGAGCATTTGCACTACTTAAAGCAATTCAAATTTGCAGTAGGAATAAAATCTATTTGTTTCCTACCAGCAAAATTGATTCATTTCTATCTTAAATGATGTAAAATAAATAAATGCAATGCACTGCTGCACTGAATAAAAACCCACCCACA
>JAOWBC010000812.1:1249636-1262269 GCA_028566105.1 Hypoplectrus providencianus | reverse complement strand
ACACACAGACACACACATACACTCCTCTATGTTCTCAGCATGAGATTTAGAAATGGGTGCAGAGGAGTCCCCCCTGGTGTGAAGGCCAGTTCTCTCCAAGATGCACACCTTTGGTCTCCCTGTGGACTCCAGACTGTGCACAAAGAGCCGTCTGCAGCAGCCCAGTATTACTGTGAACACCTCCGACAGGCTGATTTTTAAAGGAAGAGAACGCCTATCAGAAAAACAGACGTTTAGTCTTTCGGTGAAAGACCATTTACACAGGAAGCTTGAGTGTTCCCTGGGGCATTAAATAAGCAGCGATGCCACACTGCCACTGCACTGAAGAGACAGTGACATGGCTAATGTTTGTGGTGGAGCCTGACGGACCCAGTGTGTGAGTGTGCATGTGTTTGGGTTCACTAATTGCTCCAGTGCAGGTTGACAGTCGGATTGTCAGGGCCTGTTAGCCAGAGAGCTTTGCCGAGCTACCTGGGAAACAAGCTAATTGAGCTCTGAGTTCTTACTCATTATTGGTTCAGAGTGTATCAAACAGACCAAAGGAAGAGACACACAAGGAGCCTCAGATAGTGCAGAGGCTGTATCTGCTGCAGAGAAGTTACAGCGGTCCCTACAGGAGAGATACAGCGGGACAAAGAACTCCAGGCCACACACAGCACCTGCACACAGCCATTCCCTGCGGCTGCATGGTCATTACTACACCAAATCTGAACCTTTTCATGCTCGGCCCCGGGTGGTTCTTTGACCTTCACACTCAGCTCAGGAGAGTGGTTACCGCGCTTTCATTCTGAGCTGCAAATTCATCTAAATTATGCATTATTAAGTTAAGTAAAAGACACTGCCCGGCCCTTCCACACCCAAAGTTTTTATGACAAAAGGAGAAAAAGGCAATAATAATATTTCTGAATGTGAAGAAAAGTGTCTTGAGTGTGAAGGGGGTAAATGGAAAATAGTGATGGGTGGTGCAATTACATCAATTTGCAAAAGAAACCTTTTTTTCATCTAGACTTTTCAGTTCACCTTTTTTTTTTTTTTTTAAATAATGATAAGAGGAGACACAGTAAGGTACCAAAGTGCTTTTTAACTGGTTATGAATGAGTTTCAGTTTATTCTGGTGCCTTTAAGTGGCCTGTAAATAAAATAATCGTCCCAAGAACAACAAAGAGCTCAAAGTCAAAACCACTGAGCACGGGCGAAAACACCTGACCAAAATATTGGGTGATTACTAAACAGATAGAGGTCATCGTGAGATTTAAAGAAATCCAAAACCGATCCTGAATCAGCCCATTTTCTCTTATACAGACATTTACAGACCATCTTGTAAGGAACAACCGTTCAATAACTTGTTGTATCTAAATATCTAATAAGAAAGCACATGCAGGGACGCATGTAGATTCATTATTATTAGATTTGTTTATTGTTAGTAATGCATTTAGGCCTTTAGGCAGGGTGAAGAAAAGCTGATGAAGTTCCCCATCAGGAAGAAAGAAAGGTGATTTAAGTTAACATGGTATAGTTACAGCAGTTTTATTCTGAGCTGCAAATTCACCAGAATTATGCATTATTAAGTTGAGTAAAAGACACTGCCCAGCCCTTCCACACACAAAGTTTTTATGACAAAAGGAGAAAAGGCAATAACATTATTTCTGAATGTGGAGAAAAGTGTCTGGAGTGTAAAGAGGGTAATAGGAAAATAGTGATGGGTGGTGCAATTATACCCATTTGCAAAAAACGAAAAGAAAAATCTATTTTTTTATCTTGACTTTTCAGTTCACCTATTTAAGAATAATGGTGAGAGGAGTCAAAGTAAGGTTACGGTTAAATGAACTACTTTTTAACTTGTTATGAAAAAGTTTCAGTTTAATACTGGCACCTTTAAACGGCCCGAAAGTAAAAAAAAAAAAAAAAAAAAAAAACCAACAGAAAGCAAAGTCACAACGGTGACAACACTTAACCATAATATTGGGCAATGCAGCCAAAACTGATCCTGAATCAGCCCTATGTCTCCTAGACGGACATGTATTAGACACTCACCGGCCACTTTATTAGGTACACCTGTTCAACTGCTTATCACATGTTCATATTTTATTCGCCAACTGCATGGCAGCAATGCATGCAGATGCACTATTATTAGATTAGATTTAGCTTTTTGTTAATTATACATTAAGGCCTGTAGACAGGCTGAAGAAGAGCTGCTGAAGTACAAAGCGAGCATTAGAATGGGGAAGAAAGGTGATTTAAATGAATGTGTTATGGTTGTTAGTGATAAGTGAATGTCTCTTATTAAACACATTGTATTGAGAAATTGTATGACATTGACAAAAGCCTTTATATTGCTGCATTCCAATGTCATATGAAAGTAATTCATCTTACATAGCAATAAATGAAATGACATTACTATATGAACCATGTTAATAGCTATGTATCATGAGAAAAAAAATGTTTCAAATAACTTTCTTTTACTTCTTACAAAACAAATTCACACCCAAGCCAGATGAACATCTCACATCATGTATCTAGCCTAATGTGTGTCTAGTATAATGCACATTGAAAAAAAAAATGTGCAGGGATTTTTTTTCCCCAAAGTAAAGCCCTGGATGCAGTCTTTAAATATTCCTCTGTTGTAGTGGATCATTAAATGTGTGAAAGCAAGCCTGTGTTTTCTACAAAAATCAACAAAACCGGAAAATAATGTTGCCTTTGGCTGTCTCACTTTTGTTTAGTGAAACAGCATCCTTGTTACTTTCAGGCAATAATTCTGACTACCAGCGGCGAGTTCCAGATAAGCAGCATTTGAATCAGTGGCAGTGGCACAGCAGGGATAATAGTAATAGTTCTGGTCTTATTTCTGCAGAGAGTGCAAATGCTCCAGTGTTTTTAGCATAACCTTTCATATCTGCAGGAAATGAGCTCCCGAAAAATTTAAATTGAATGCACACTGCACCCGACCACATAACAAGTGCGGGCCACCTGACAATGTAAAAATATGAGTGTGACAAAAGGAAAAAACATATATCAAAGTGTGTTTGTTTTCTTTCAACCCACCTCTCTCTGCGTCAGCTTCTGCTTGTCAATCTGCTTGACCTTGGGGCTGTTTGCCAGCAGGTGGCGTAGTTTCACATAACTCTTCCACAGCTTCTGGTACCTGTCGGCAGAAAATACGGAGGTGTCAGGCTGACAGGAGTCTATATCTCCCCCTCACTCCCCTGCTTTGCAACAACACATCAATATTTCATCTGCAGCTTGCCCGATATTAAACATAATTTAACAGTTGCCTGTGGCTGTTATTGCATTAGCTGCTTGTGGACACAGAAGATTCTCTGTGTCTCAGATGTCCACTGTTTGAACTGCGAGCATAGGTTCACACACACACTAACGATTTGCGCTTCACCTTATTCTCTTTTCTTGTAAAAAAGCTGTAAGTCATGAAACATTTGAGTGGCCCTGACGCATGGCTCGAGAGCTATCTCACAACCTCCTTATTCTCATTTTCTATAAAACCCCATTGTCTTTGCTCTCATTTGCATCTGAAAAGAGGCAGGGAGTTATCGGCAAGGTGACATGTAGCCACCATACTAACCACCCACCCCCAACCCCCTCTCTCTCTCTCTCTCTTTTCAATCAGACCTCCTGATTGATGCACTGAGGGCCGAGTGTGACCGTTCTGCTCCCATTCAGGAGACTTTCTCCTCATTTACCCAGAGTTATTCAATTATGATTGGTGGGATGGAGGGGTAAGGTGGTGGGGTTTGGGGGATAGGACGGTGCATTGACGGAGAGAAAGGCAGAGAGGCATAGAGACGGGGAAGGGTGGAGAAAGAGAGCGAAGGGAGCAAGGAGTGAAGGAAAGGGAGAGAAGTGGGGATGTACTGTGCAATAGAAGAATTATAGAGCTTTAATAGTGGGGACTTCATTAGAGACTGAGACGAGGGAATGAGACGGCTTTACCGCCCCGATTATCAGCTCACCACCACCTCCGCACTGAAGCAGCCCGAGCGGACGAGAGACGGAGAGGCAGAGTGCGGGAGAGCGAGACAGAGAGAGAGAAAGTCTATCCAGCCTGGGAGGCCCCCTCGTCCCCAATCCGCTCCAATGACCTTTCCACAGATCCGCTGTGTGCTCTCAGGGTATCACTGCCGCGGCTCTCGCCACTCCCTGCACATGCTTTCATTAGCATATGCTGCCTCTTTCTTTTCTGTTTCCCCTCCCATCTCTAGTCCTTTTTCAAGCGTGGTATCTGTAGCTTCCACGCCGGCTTCATCTAGCTGCTAAAGTACTTGCAATTTGCCATTCAGGCACAGGAAACTGAATGTACCGTAATGGCTCGACTCACACATAAAGGACCTTTACGGACAGAACTATTAAGCTGGAGATATTTTGCACCTGGTTGGTGAGACAGGCAAACACCTGCAGTAAGGTTAAGAATATTGATGATACATGAGTGAGTATGCAGATGCCTGTTTGACTGTATTATCAGCTGGAAATGTATGGGGTGCCATTTTTTTCATCAGAATACGTTATAATTTTATGAATTGGCCATTTTGGCAATCATTTAATGGCAGATATTGTGCATTCCTACATTAACTATCTTATTGTGTTTGTTTCCCCCGTAACTCAAATGGCCTAGGCACAAGACAGGATGCAATTATTTAAGAATGAATACAAAAGGTGTCCAGCTGGATGAAGAGGGGTAGTTTGAAAAGGTCAAATCGTATCCAAAAATCAGGACAATACGATGACAACCACGTTAATTTTGTTTATCCTCTTCAGAAAAAGACACACAGTTTCTACTTCTGTCAAGTACTAAAACAGATTCTGATTTAACTACAATAATAACTTTAACAAGCCACCAGCTAAAAAAGAAAACGCATGCATGAAGACGCGTTCAGGAAACGAACTACTTCACTGTGGCAATGAGTGGCAGTGTGAGAACAAACAATCAGAGCTAAGTATGTAAATTATGTGCTCAACTTCATGCTCATGAGAGACAACAACGGCCCTGCTACTTTGAATTTTCATGTAATACAGAGCTTTAAATACCAGGGTGTTAAAGTCAAACTTCTGTTAGGGGATGTGCTGGGTCCGACCCTGCAAGACTGCCATCACTTTTACAGACAAGGTTTATGTTTATGTCTGAAAGGCGCTTCTGTTTTTAACTTTTTCTTCCTGTGTCATTCCTCTCCTCCTCCCTGCCTTTCCCACCCACAATCCTTCCCTCATGTTTCATCCCTTCTCTTGCTGGGGCTGTCTCTCCTGCTTCATCCTTCCGTCCTGCTCTCTTTTTCTTTACATCCCTTGACCTCTAACATGTCATCATTCTTGCCTCAGCTGTGGTGATGGAGCTGGAGGAGCTGGAGTAGCGGCCCTGAACACAAATGTGTCCAGTGGAGAGTGTGACGGGGAAAGAAGACAACACAGCTTCTTCAGTCTCCTGAGTTAATATATGCTGCTGCTGTGTCCAAGGCTCCCTCTCTGTGGCATTGCCGCCGCCGCAATCAACATCGACTCCTGCCCTCGCTACACGCATCATTAGCAGTGGTAGGAAATCCTTTCCACTGGTCTCTTACTACTCGTTTCTGCATCAGCTAATGATGTCCCAGTCCGTCCATAAATTTGTCGTTGTCTGCCGCTTTGAGAAGTTTGACATGGCAGCAGGGTGCACGGGGATGAAAGAGCTCAGCGGACGGACGGCTAAAATGTAGCGGCAGGGGAGTGGGGACATTAGTCAGGGGGAAGAAGCAAACTAGTTCTGCCTAAATGGATTTCCTAATGATCATCCGCACTGTTTTCCTCATGCACCTCCTCCTGACTGTTGTGATTTAGACCAGATAACTGAGATGAAAAAGAAATCCACAGGTTTAAATTTAGAACGAGAGCGCAGAAACTAAGTTGTGTACCCACTTTTGATTGGCGCTCGGCGTTGTGTTGTCGCATCTCCCCGTGCACCTTAGGGACCGCGGCTCAGATGATCTAATACACTGCTTTTGTTAATTATGCAGCAGCACAGTACAGTATTCCCTACTGCAGCCCTGTGGCATGTGTGGCATTACTATTCACGAGACATAAACCGCAGCAGCTCCCACGGCGGAGGCACCCAGCGGAAACTTGGGACCCGTGACAACGCATGTGAAAATGTCACGCCACTCGTTTTTCCTCATCCTTCTATTTTCCATATTTCCATCTACTGTCTATCTCGTCTTTGACATGCGCTGCTCTTGTCCTCCTCTACGTGTGACATGAAACATCCTGCCCTTACAGTGTCCTGTGAGAGCGCCAGTGAATAAGGAGTGGAGGGAACAAGGGAGAAGGTACACAGTGGGTGGGGGAACGGGTGGTCGACATTTAGGTGCGTGTGCCTGTGTGTGTGTGCTAGCTTACTGAGGGTCTCCGGCGTAGCTGAGCTGAGCAGGCCGAATCCCAAAATGAACGATGATGGGAAAGGTGATGACGTCTGGGTTGAACTGCTCCCTGTCCAGTTGGTCGATACGCACCGAGCTGGGTTTCTAGGGCAAAAAGAGGCAGCGCAGTGAGTCATGTTGCAGTTCTAAAACATTCATATCGCCACAAGGCAGCCATCATTCAATCATCTGCTACCAATATGTGAAATAACAAATAATCCGCGCCACTAGGGTCATCTGTCACACGAAACCAGCCCCGGATTTGGCTCGTAGCGTGCACACAACAATGATAAAGTGATGTCAGGAACGGCGAGGCAACTTCTGACGCTCTTATCAGGGAGGAGATTGACAAGCAACATGTCCTCAGCTGACTCCCAAATCACAGTTAGCCTGTCAGGCATTTTGTGAGATCAGAGGATGGGGCTGTAGCATAAGGCGTGATGAGCTGCACGGCAGATGGCTCGGGGCTCGGGCTCACCTTGACATTAGCCGTGCTCGCTCGTCACGGCCCGCATACAAACTTTGATTTGAGAGCAAGAGGTCACCATCCATCTTTGATTTTGCTTTTTAAAGCGGCATAATCAGGTTTGATTGGCTTAATGAAAGGGCTTGATGATTGCCCTGTTTACAATGCAGACACAAACACACTGTAAATGCTAATTTATATATAGGAGGACGTTTAGCGCCTACCGCTTCTTCTCCGATGCTTTAATGCGCCATAGCTGTGTGAAGGTTGACGACATCTGTGCCCTCATTAGTCCCCCATGCCACTGTGTGGAATAATCACTTGAGCATTGCATGTTTGATTGGCACCAGACCCCTTCATTTGGAGTAGTACGTGTGACCTTGGCATATCACAGTGGGTGAGATTTCCACAAATGAGGGAATGTATGAACTGAGATTGGCTGCACAGCTCTGAAATAACCTTCTATTGATTTTAAAGAAACAACTTACTAATTAAATACCAGAAAGCACATACTTTGTTTTACATTGTGGGCATTGTGAACTTTCAGATGAATCTGAATATCTATAAGTTATGGTTTAAAGTGGTTCACTCATATTAAGTAACCAAAGTTCTGACTGTAACTGAAGGAATTATCAGTTGATTAACCCCACAACACAGATATGTGTCAGTTGTTTACATCTGGGAATGACATTCATCATTTGACATGAAATAACTGAATAAAAAAATATATATAAAATCACCACTGAATAATAAACCACTGTAATAACAAACCTGGGACTGAAGAGGATGCAGACCATTGCCCCAGAAAGCTCCATTTTCACCAAATAATATATATCTCTATACATGACCTTTATAATAGACTTTGTTTGAGTGGCAGAGCAATCTTTAACTTGAGTCAAGGGATGGAAGACTATTATACACCCACGTACCTGGAAACCCTGACAGCAACAATTCAGTCCTGCCAGGAAGAGCAGTTGACTCGATAACTCACCCACGCCAAAGGTTACAAAATCATATTCACTGTTCATATGCAACCTTTTAGCTAGCAATGACATTTTCACCTTTACCCAGACACAATTACTGTACATCCTCTAAAATATGGACCAGACAAGAAGGTTAACCAACTTCAGTGTGACATAAAAGCTTCAGCCCGAATCATGTTGATGACAGCAAACACCCTTGGGGATAATAGGTGAGGTTGCTCATGTCACAGGCTAACAGGAACAGCCTTATTCCTGTGGTGTCTGAGGTTGGGGGCGATGAATGCCCTTGAAAGAGCAGACAAGGCTACCTCCTGTCGTAACAGCTATGCTGAGGCCTCACCATGCCCGGGTTGGTGACGATCATGCCCTTGCACTCCTCCGCGTATTTCTGCCACTCCAGCTCCTCCCACTGCAGCATGTCTGCTATCTCCTCCTCAGGGACCAGAGGCTTGCTGCTGCGCAGCAGGTAGAGCAGCACCTGATGCATGGACAGCACCTCCTTCCCGCCATCTAACACAATTAATAAACATAAATGCACACAAGACATGAATGCCATTATGGACAGCAGCATTAAATCACAGTATCATCATATGCAGCTCACCAGGGATTCACAATTTATTGGGAAAAAAAGAAAAAACCTTTGTTTTATATAGCTGCAGTTTTTGGGATTTAACAAGCCATGAATATTTCCACAGGGGAAAGTGTTTTATCGAGCCACCATACTATACGTTCTTTCACTGTTCAAATTCCATGGCCCAAATCCAAGTCCGATGTTGGAGAAAATCTTTGTTTTCATAAAAGGACCTCACCTCTCCTCACCTCTGCCAACTCTGAATGCTTGAGCCAATATTACATACTGTGAAAATGTCCCCATGCATCGCAATCGCATTGTTCAGGGAACACACAGGTAAACAGAGTCGCTGATGCAAGGTCGGATGCCATACAAAAACCGTGAAGGCACATAATGACACGGGTGTAGAATAACGTTTCAGAACAGTATTACAATGAATGAGCACACAAATGCATGTGCAGAGAAATACAGCCGGGCACGTGCATGCAATCTACCAGGTCAAATAGAGTCGGTTTAATAGACACTCATGTAAAATTGATTGAACTCCATTTACGAGTGTTCACATGGACAGAAATCTACTGCCCTCTCAGTCCTGGAAATGCATTAAGACAAAAACAAATGCATCCCCACACTCTCTCACTTCAACTTCTGAACACACCATCATCATGCTCTCACTGTCTCCTCTCACTCTCATTCCCTCTACAGATCACATCAGAAACGTCGCATCGGACAGCTTCTTTTTTTTCTGCGCCTTTGTAAAAGAGGCAGATAAGTGCTTGTAGCGGACTAAATTGGGAGAGCTGGGAGAGAAATTGTTTTTTGATGGAAAGAAGGTAGGTGGCACGGCTGTCATAACAAACACTGCAGCAACATCATAGTGCACCAGCACCATCATGTGTATCAGAGATGAATACCATGCAGCGACACAGCAGCTCAGGCACTGTGCGTCATTCCATCATTCTGCAGATATCATAGCTCAAATATGGACACCAGCGTATGTAGAAACGTTTGGAGGGGGCAACACTTGAGGTCTTTTATTCTTTTCTGTTCCATGTTTTACTTGTGTCAACAATGGCCACAAGAGGGAGACAAATGACAAGAGAAAGCAGCACAGCTTCTTTGTAGTCTTACCCGGTAAGAATCGGACAAAACGGGGCATGAAGTGGAACCGCTGGCATCCGGAGGCCTCAAACTCAGGACCTGGGGGAAAGAAAACAGAATTATTTTGTTTTTGCATTGTGAATTTAAGGCAATCCTTTAATTCGCCAATAGAATCACACTCAATCATTTTTGTACCAAATATTAATGCCAGATCTTACTTGTGACTTTTATATGGTATTAAAAGTAGTAATAAATTTAACAAAGTCCTATTTCTGGGAAGAAACCTCATATGTTTTCTGCGCACTTTCATGTATTAAATCTGAATACTGAATATGAATCTGTCAATAAAATTCCCATAAATATACTGTGCTTAAAATTTGGAATACTGCCATTTTAAATAATCACATTATCAAACTATATAATATTTATTTTTACTACAATAAACAACAAGAAACAGTGGCATTTTGGGTTTCTATTACAAAATGTTTACATGCTTAAGTGTTAAAAAAAATGCCTTTTTTTTTCTTACATGGGCTTTTCGAATATTCATGGAATCAACCTCTGTCTGAAATGCTCCGTTTTAGCACCTGTCTCTTTAAGTCCTTTTCCCAAAAGCCTGGCCTGCTCTGATGGCCCAGTGATCAATGCAGCTGGGAATGACTTTAACATTACAGTGGTGACACTTTGTAGCTACATGTAGTATAACTATGACATTACAACCTTATAGAGAACCTGGCACACAGTTTCTGAAAACATGCTGCATGCATTTCTCTTAATTTTGAGCATTTAGATCTATTTTATTAAAAAAATGTGTCAGGACTGCTAATTATTTTCCTTAGGCAGAACGCACACCGACAGTGGAGAACCTTTCCTTTTACTCATTTTAAAACATTCCCCTATAAAAACAGGCAGATGACTAAGATATTTGGTGTAATTTAAACTATAATAACTATTTGAATTCGTTAGCTGAATGTTTGCCTGAATAAGTAACTCTAATTCATTATTATTATTATTATTTTTTTTTTTATTAACAGAAATATATCTCTTATGTAGCTGGGCTGGGTGATCCTACTCTGTTCTTGGAGAACAGTGGCTAAAAAAAAGTTTCTTGAGTTGTTTTTCATGGAATACTTTGGAAACTGAGTATCAGAGGAGTATCATAAGGAGTTAAGAAGTGTGAAATGCAGGTAAGTGCATTAATAATAACTTTGCATGTGGGCAAAAGAACTTTAAACTTAATTCTTAAGGAGCTATGGAGCCAGTGAATGGAGGCTAAAATAGGAGTAATGTGCAGTTTTGTTTTGAAACAAAGCTGTCACAGTTTGCATGTCATCAAAATCCCATTCATGTGTGGGGAGGGTTTGGCATTCGTACCTGTAAGGTTCCAGTCATACAGCTCAAGAATGTCCTGGAATAAGTAGGCAGCGAACAGCTCCAGGCCTCGGACGCAGTAGTTCTTTGCACAGGAGAGAGACAGTTTTCTGTGAGCCCACAGTACAAGCAGCCGACTGCCATAAAGAGCACTTTAATGTAGATATGACTGATAAGTAAATCCAGTTCTTTAGCTTTATCACATAAGCCACCTTATCGATGTAATCAACCTCTGCAGGTTAAAAAGAATCCCTTTTCCCTCTTCTGCAAGGATTAGCACCTTCGCTCACCCAGGCACCGAGGTGTGAGGGTTACGTGTGGCTCAGCAGCGCTCCGACTCGGCGGTTTTGAGATAAAAACAAAAGGGGTGAGAAAGAGCTTGGAGATAAAGTGGGGTTTGACTGACCTCCGGTGTCATCTCCTCTATGAAGTGAATGGTGTAATCTATGTTGAAGCGGATCACACGGCACAATGGAATCTGTGATGATGAAAGGAACAGAGGACGAGAGGAAGAAAGGACGGGCCGGCTCATTACCATGGCGTTAGGCAGAGGTTACAGCTTTTCAAGGAAACTCATTAAAACCTCATCTCTGCTGTGGAGCTCATCCAAAATGGCGCTGAGAACCATGTGGAAAAAGCGTGCATGTGGGCTGCAGAGACCACACTGGAACTCGCTGCCATGTGTACAAACACACTTTTAGCATGTGCAAACACTCGCTCCCATGCCTTCACACACACGCCAGCCTGCACCTGACTCTTGAAAATTAAGTAACTCAAATCTCGCTAAATAGATAAGCCTGCTCCTCTGTGTTTAATCTCCCTAGTTACACGGTCTTTGTTGTCAGAGCACAGGGGTCCATTTTAAGAGATTAACCTGGGAGCCACATTCATTCTTGCCCATCCCGGCGGCTAACTAGCAGGGGGCTAATATCACCACGCTTCGAGGTTCCTAATCCCCACACTGCCATGAAGCGTTTACCCCAGCTTTTAACAAGGGCCGCTTAAATTATCCAGTTCAAATCATGCCTAATCCTCTGGGCGCTTTTCAAGCAAGACGAATATTGACCAAGTAGTTCATTATTCAGACATGCAGGGGAAAAATACACACATGCAGATACTGACAGACACAAGCACATGTATATCTGGACAGAAATATTCACTTTGAATTTTCCAAGAACTTGGGTTTGGCGGTCCCCCATCGATTTCTCGCTCCCTTTAAACTTCCTCCTTAGAATAAAAGTCAGGCGCACAGCTCAAAAAAGCGACAGGAAGAGAAGGTGCTTTCAAGTCACGACCTCTCTCATGTTTGACCGTCACTGATGGGCCTTCAAAAGTGAGGGAGAGGACTCTGTGACAAGGTCAGCGCAGTGAGAGAGGAGCACTTTGTCCAGGCAACAAAGAAGCCAAACCGAAGCCAAAAGCCGATTTAAAGTTATTTTTGAAGATAGTGGAGTTAAAGGGGGAGGGGATTTTTCACTCAAACGCTGACCTAAATTATATGTGCTGCCTTCACAGGCATGTAGAAGGAGGATGGGATCATATGTGGCTGGTGCAGAGCTGGCTGAGCGGTGGTCGAGGAGTGTGTGCATAGTGGAATTAAACCATCATGGACCTGGCGGTTTTGCACAGCAGAGGTTCATGACGGCGGGTTCACACGTCCCAAAGACAAGAGCATTTACAGCAGAGATGTGGGTGGAATATCCACACTGGGATATTCAGCTACAACTAACAAAAACACATTAA
>JAOWBC010000812.1:1213399-1223399 GCA_028566105.1 Hypoplectrus providencianus | reverse complement strand
AAGTTAAGTTTGGTGAGCTTTATTGTACTTAAGTCTTCAAGTTTTTAAATCTTTGTATGTTCTCAAGTAGTCTCACAATCCACAATTAAACCAATGCTTCTTACAATTGTTGGTTGAATGAACCTCATCTACAAAATGTTAATGTCAGCAACAGCACGCCCACTAATGCAATAGAAGAAGAAACAATATGAAATTGTACAATTTAATATGAATTTATTGAATATATTTTTTTAAAAAAAGGTTGTATTACATACCCACCAGAATAACGTTAAACAAGAAAGAAAACAGACAACAGCAACACTAACAATTAAAACGATTAAATAAAACAAAAAATAAATGATAAACCAATCAAATGTGTTAAGCAAGAAAAAAAATAAAACAGAGAACAGCAATACTAACAATTAAATTAAGGATAAAAAGTTTGCGTACTTATTTGTATAATTACTGATAAATTTTAGAATTAAAAAAAAAAAAGTTCAATTTAATATCTACCTGTGAAAATCAGGTTGATATTTAGAAATAATAACAAATAATTACTAAATAAATAATAAACCAGGACATGTTAAACTGTAAAATGTTATATAAAACAACTTAATTAAAAACTAAAACATGTTATCCACACACGGTGAGCCACAGAAGTTGTGTAAAAAAAAAAGAGAGAGAGAAAAAAAGGAAGTTGTTCAATAGTTCAAAAGTTGGTCAATATCCTGGTTTTCATGATTGGAAGAAAATACGGTAAAAAGGTAGATCTAGATTTCAGTTATCTTCTACCTGTTATTCTGCCCCACAAAGTATGAAATGTGAATATGAAATTGACAATCTCACAATTTTGTTTGCCATGTAAAAAATTATTATGCCATTTAAATGTGTAAAATTGGAAGGAAACACAACACTTGCAGCATAAAAATAAGAGTTAAAACCGGTGAGATAACCTTAAAACTAATTCATCCAGATTTTTTTCTTTTCCTGTTATTAATCAATCTAACATGTCATCAATTACTAATTATTCACACTAAAGGTTGTCTCAAATACGGATGGCTGTGACACAATGTCAGTATCTGAAAGTAATTTAGTTTGATGTACCGTAGCTTTACCTAATCAGAATGGAGGAAACATGTGTCCCAGTAAAGACAACTAAACTAGCTCAGCAAAGAAGTGGTAAGTTCTTTTTCTGCAATACCGGATTGGATTTTATACCATTGGATTTGGTAAATTCAATCTTTAAAGTCACATATATGAATAACCTCATGATGAGGGCACTGAAGCCTGCATTCTTTTCAACGTCCAACAGGGGTCACCAAATATAAAATCAGACCACATGTCACTTGATTTGTCATCTAAAAAAACGTTTGTGACAACATTATGGTCTCAATCTTTAGTTTCCAGTCTTCCTCAAAACAATATGATGTTACTTATTTAAATAATGGCCCCATTTGGAGGAAAACTGATGATAAAGCAAAGTCTGATTAAGAGCACAGCTACCTTTGATTGACAGGTTGCTAACACGGTTAGCTGTCATCATATTAAAAGCAAAACAATGCGTATCCATGGAACTGTGTACCTTTCAACAGCCGTGAACTTGTTTGCTGTGTTTCCATCTCAGGACTTAAACCTTTCCACTGTTTGTTGAGATAGTTTAATTAAACTAATTCTATCTTTAAAGTCACACATTTGTTTTTATTCCTTTAATAATGGAGTTTCATTCTTAGGAACACAAGCAATCACCATTTGAAAGATATTGAATTGTCATTATCAAGGGAACCTTTCCCATTGTTCCCATGTATCCCACATTACGTGAATGAATCATAATAATAAGTGTCATTTTCTGATTGACTGAATAACTCGCCGCAGGTTTAAGAAAGGCAGAACCATGCAGGTGGAAGTAAAAGTAGTTTGCATGATTAAAAGTAAAGCTGCTTGAAAATTAGAGTGTATCATCTTGAACAGTGGACGGGGGCTGACATCAGGACCTTTTTGTTTTCCTGCTGCTTTCAGACATTATTTAGCATTGATTCAGACATATCAGAGCACTCAGATTCCCGGTTTTACAGTAATTACCACTTGTGGTTGGTGTGAGCAATTTTGATGTGTCAGAAAGTCATAATAATAGCAGCTCTTGAGATGAATGTGGCAAGAATATGGAGATGGGCACAGAGATGGAAATGAAAGCTCTTTGACAGTAACCGGAGGTTGCCAATGCAGGAAATGTGATTTCCGAATCCATAAATATTCTGAAAGAAAACCTCTGTGCTGTTCTTGAAAAACTGTTAATGTGGATTCTGTGAGATTCGCAGCGAGCGGGATAGTGGACAGCCAGTGACGGAGCATGTGGCGGTTTTGAAAGACAGCCGACTGCAGGGAACACACTCCAAGTGGTTTAATGGTGATTCCAGCAGCTTCCAAAGCCTGGCTCAGCAAACTCCCAGTAAGGCTTGAGAAGAACAGCCTTTAAGCTCAAAGGCCAAACTGCAGACTCACATGAGAAAGCAGAGATTGGAAAGGAAGAAGCTCCTGACACTACCTGTAAATAAGCATTGCTGAATACCAGCATCACTTTGGGATTTTTACTCTGTATGTTTCTACTCATTTTTTCATGACAAGTCGTTCCAAAAGTGAATCCGTATCCCAAGCTACAACTCAAAAAAGTGACTGTTACTAAAGCTTTAAACTTGACTACTTCAAAACAAACAGAGATTTGGTTTTGTTGTTTTCTAAAAAAAATAATAATTTATATTTTAAAAATAAAAATAACAAGCTTCACAATAGCAAATATCTACCTTTGCACTTAAGCTCACAGGCCAAAAACAAATAAATAATAAAAAAAATTACATGTAAACCATATTAAATGTATAAAAAACACAACAGTAATACTAACAATAAAAACATAGAACTACATTTAAATGCATTTAATTTAACATGAATTTATTTGTTAAAGTAATCAGACATTTATACAAATGCATATAGATTTATTTTTTTATTTATAAATATATGTATATAATTAAAGATTTTAGAAAAGCTTAAAAACTTTATTTCATTACAATCTTTGCTGACATATTTTTGTCATTTTCATGTCAATGAAAATGGAAAACTTGGAATCGCATAGTAAGGTGTCACTGCGGCACTGATCAGACCATTTCACTCCATCCACCTCACTGTGTCTTTATTATTCACAGCAACTTCAACAAGATGCCTTACTTTGCTTCACTCAGTGTTTTGCTGTACCTTCCCACTCCAGACAGCTCTTCCAGACGGTTAATGTGACTTTATCACAGGTGAAAGAGCATTTAAAGTCACATGAGTGCCACTGACCTTTGGATTAGCATCCCTGCACCTCCCTCAGCCAGTCAGACTGAAGCAGCCGTCTACTGTATGCGCCTACAATATCAACATGAGGCAGACGAACCCCTGCAGGGATCAAAAGGTGCAGCTCAAAGCTTATATCTATATCAGAAGCTCCCAGATGCAAAGAATTCCACCATCGCTGTGAATCTGGGATCAGATCGCACTAAATCTGCCTTTATGCATTTTTCAGACTCGACACTTTTGAAGCGTGTGCGTCACATTTTCACCACTGTTTGACCTTGTTGCTAAAAGTCAGCTCTGCACCTTTTCTGCAGGATAAGCAGCCTCATGTAGGATTTATGCATCATGTAGACATGAGAAATGAATTGTCTTCTCTTGTTCCTGTCAACACCAGGACATCCATATTTCATGCTGTTTCCCTGACAATATGCACAAGCATCAATCAAGCATCATCTCCAAGCAAAGCAATTATGGGAAAGGGAAGTCTGCACCCAACATTAGATGTTATCACATTAAGGAAGCAGCTGATGTGGAAGAACATAGCAGAGAAAGAGCCGAACAGAGTCCAGATGTTGCTGCAAATGAACACAAGAGGGCAGAGTAGCCCGCTTTTTATGACGCACAGGCATAGATATGCCTGGTTAAGAGAAATATTGTCAATAATTTGGAACTAATAAACAGGCTTTGCACAGACAAAATGAGGATTTACTAAAGTCACAGCCTTCTTATTCCAATGCAAATTAAAAAGCAAACTGCATTCAGAGCAGATCATTAAAAAGGTTTAAAAGAAACAAACATGCACAGTGTGCAGCCAGTCCATAAATCATCCTGAAATCACTATTTTTTTTTATTTATTTTTTTTAGGACTTGTTTGCTCTGCTGCCATCTTTAAATGTTCATTACTGTAGGCTCAAAAATCATGTTATGATTCAGTACATTTGTGTGCAGAGGGAGTGGAGCCAACTCCACTGGGTAATACACTATTCATTACCCTCAATGCAGCGCTTCATGGATGTGCTTTGTGTCTGCCTGGTGAACCTCACATTCACATGTGTAATCGCTCTTACTTTAGGTTCCTAACTCTAGTAAAGAGGCCAGTATTGCAAAAAAAAAGATCATTCCCAACTGCGCAGAGAGATTTATTTATGACTAATGTTATGTATCGACCTGGCTGCTCCCTAATGAAAAAAAATGTATGGTTTAAAGGTAGATCTATATTTCTGTTATTTTCTTTAAAAATTCACATAAAACAGTCACACATTAACTTTCTCTTTTCTTCCAAGTGTCCATAGTTTTCTTCCTTGAATAATCTTTGTAATCATCCTAAATTGTAATTTCAGACCTGTATGTTCTTGATCATATAATAATTCCCCTTTCGTAAAAGAGACACCATTGGTTTCCCACCTAACTTAGAGGGTGTTGAAACGCTTCAAGGAAGATGAAGGGATTTTGAGAAGAGAAAAAGGAAAATGAAAACCCAAGCCAGAGAGATGGACGGACAAGGAAGGAGCAACAGAGGAAGTGGAGGAGGAGATGGGGGCTGGCTGGTGCCTATAGGGACTGATGCTGTGTGAAGGTGACCTGGGATTACTCTGGTCCTATTCCACAATCTCATCCTGGTATCTGAAACTCATCGCCCAGCGGAATGAGCTCAGCTGTCCACATCCCTAAGTAAGTCTTCAGCTGAACCCCCAATCTGCTCTGAGCAAGAATGTAAGCCGGGCTGGAGGATATTCTCGTTTTTTCCAACAGACAATAGCACTGAATGTTGGTTTGCAGTAGATTTGGATGATGACATTTGGTCGGAGGGAGCCCGAGAAGATTCCTGCTCATATAATGATGGCTGTTACTGCTGCTTCCGCTGGCTAATGTGGAAAATCCAATCCATGCAGTGCTCAGAACATTATCACACAATGAAAAACCCATATGCCAGATGAAGGTGATGATAATAAATAAGAACTGTGCCCATTGGCTTTTTATAGAATGATGTCCATTTAACTAATACTATTTAAATTACTGTTTCTTGGCAGCTACAGCTGAATCTATTTAAAGTGTTTTCCATAGTGTAATTGTTTGTATATTCTATTTGTTAAGTAGCAGGATTCCTTTTTTTTTTTTTTCAGGAAATATTGAAATCTACAAGTGCCCATATTTACATCACGCTGGTTGCCGTGGCTCCTATGTATAACATAATTCTTTCCATTAAAGTAAGACCTAAAGAGCCAAATTTTGAAATGTAGCATTAAAGAAATTAATTATGGGAGATTTCCATCAAGTGTTTCAGAGCAAATAAGCAAAGCTGCATGAACATAATCGGGCAAAACACTAGTTAAGGTTGTGTTTGGTTTAGGCACAAAAAGGATTTTCACCCTTCATCACATGTGGCAACACATCTAACAAAAGAGCTTTTTAGACAAACAATCTCCTTAAGCTGAATCACCCAGCCTTATTTTAGATACTCTTTTTGTTTCATTTATTTAACTTAACAAAACGAAGCTAAAAATATCGTACTGTGAAAATTAGTGAAACACCTCCTTGAGTCCAGACAACAAAATATTTGGCACACATTTCATAGCGGATATGATTCTATCTGGAGAAACTTTAACGAGTATGAACCAAAGGAATGGGGGGAGCACAAAGCATTCTGGGTTATATTAGCAACTAGTTACCTTGCCCTCTATATACTGCTTTTACACACCAGAGTTCAGTTCTCTACAGGTGAAAAGTGAGTCAGAGGAAGAAAACCAAAACACAGCGCCTTTTTGGTTCTATCTATCCATAATTCAGCAATTTTCCGAATACTTTGGAGCCACAATTGCAGCGTACCATCAGTGTTTCAATAAAACTAAGAAATATCTCACAATTTGGCATCTAACTGGCAAAGCTTTGGCAGATACACAGCTTCCAGGCAAAGACAGCTAATGCTCTCAGCAAGTGGCTCATTTCATCAAAACACTGGAGGAAATGTGAGAATTAACAGCAAGCACTGTAGTAGCAGGTAGTGGACAATGCTTGATGTGATAAATAAAGCCCATTGTGAAAGCAACCAAATCAGATAAAAAATACAACAATGTTGCAACATCATGACTAAAATAGTTGTTACAATTACAGCTTACTTTAAACCCACAAAAAAGACTTACTCTCAATGCCTGTCATGGTCCTGCCACATCAGATTCATACGAAACCAGACAAAAACATGTTCTGCAGAACCTCCTTCCATAGCCACCAGAACACCATAGAGGTCCCACAGTGCGACCCGCAGCCAGCAGTTGAGCTCCGCATGCTGCTCTGTGGCTTCCTGGGAGCCAATACCAACACCACACTCCTGGCGGATGCAGTTTTGCAAGGCCTGCTCGAGGTAAAGAGAACAAACACAACCATGATTAAGTGGGGCAGACTGCCGCAGTAAATTTCAAGTTTTCTAAATGAAGTCTGGTGCTTATAGAAACACTCACTTTTGTCCATAGGCCTCACCAAGCTCAACACAATGTAAAAGCACCTTGGAGCTGCTTTAACATAAAAAACCAGAATGTTTTATATATTTCTTTTTCAATTTATTATCCCAATTTAACTGCTTTCTTTATAACAGTAGAATAAATGCAACATCTGCCTGGTTCCAAGGTTGCCTCAGCTTCATCTACATTTAAAATGTGTCAGTGATTGCATAACACCTTGAAAATGAATGCCAGACTGATTGGTTCAGACCACTTCAAGGTGGTCCAGTAGTTATGACTCCATCCTTTGGACAGTTTTGACACCATGTGCTCATCGACATTTGTCAAATTGTCCTTGACTAAGATGCCAAACTACAAAGGTTGTCGAGTCAGCAAAGCCCACTCAGGATAAAACCATCACTTACTCTCGGAAAATAACTTTCCAAAAGTTGGACACACATCCATTCTGACAAATAAAAGTAACATTTAAAAAAAAAAAATCATGATTTAATCCTTCAACAATACAGCCTGTCCTGTTTATGAATAGCTCCTCCAGCTCGTACCAGCTGTCAATCACTCCGGATCGGAGCATCAACTTAAATATAAATGAGAAATCAACAGATGTAATGGCAAGATACAAGTATAATTACTTTCTTGAGATTGCCTGCAGACACTGCCCAAACCCTCATTCGTTTAAATCAAATAAAGTTTAAGAATAAAAAAAAAAGTTCTGGTACATAATAGAAAACATGTTTATCATGCTGTTAATTAGCTGGAGTGTTGTCCATGTACGGGTGATACACGAGACACACAAACATATACAGGCCCCAAAGAGCAGTCAGAGTAATTGCAATCAAATTTGGTTGGAATTAATGAGATCTATCCCACAGTCACTCAAAAAAAAAAAAAGAAAATAGCAACTGCAGATGTATTTATGAAACCAGATTGATTTGTTGAGCTCAGTGTGATAAAACTCTCCTGCCTTAGTTGGCTGCAGCCCGTATCCATCAGCCGCGCTTTCTGGCACAGCAGAAAAAGGAACGAATGGGAAAACAGCAGCAGGTAGCTGGAAAAAGTCAGGAATGATGGAAGAAAGGGGAGATGGAGAGAGAGAGAGAGAGAGAGAGAGAGAGAGAGAGAGAGAGACAGAGTATTAGAAGAAAGATAAAGAGTCTGGGGGGGAGGGAGGGGAGAGATGCTGAATAGATGGGGGGCTGAGCAGGAGTCAAAGAGGTATTGACATGGTAGGAACTGGGGAGAGCGGGGATTTACATTTCATTTGAATGGGATGATGAGCAGAGCACAGAGGCAGGGAGACGGGGCGACGGCGCGCCCATGGCCCTGCAGTGGGGCTGCGTTCAACATAAATACTTTGCCATTTCAAACCCATCAATTCAAGGGGACACGCTCATCATGTGCTTGTTTTTCACTCTATTCTGTCTCTCCTTGGCTCTCCGTGCTATAATTGCTTTGCTTATGCACGGGCACATGGGTGATATATGGAGTCTGTCTGTGCGCCAAAACATGCTCGCAGCGCCGCTCCTCTTTGTATGTGTGTGTCGTACGTGTGTGTGTGTGTGTGTTTGTGTCTTAAAGCTTAAGGGCAGCTTTAATTAAAAAACAACTTCTTATTGTAATAGCTTTCTTGTTGTAAGCTGCAGCCTTCTCGTGGTTGAGTCCTGATTAATGAGATTATCACACGGTCAGCCCCTCGTCGGTCCCGATCCCAAAGTAACGACAGCGAGTAAACCTCACAGCAGTGGAAAAAAAAAAGAAAGGAAAACAAAAGAACTTCTTACAGCCTTTGGACAAAACACTACTTTGTGTGTAACAGATTTCTGTCAGCTCTGAGACAAGATAGGGGACGCCTGAATTGGTGCTTTTGTTCCATTTTTTTTTTTTTTACTGTACATGTGTTCTTTCTGGGCTTTGAAATCGTGAATCTCAGCTTTGCAACTGTGTCATGGAAATACCATGAAAGAGAGGAAGTTAAGGTGAAAACACTCAACATGATCTGATTTCAGAAGAAACTGCTTTGACTGCAGCAAACTGTTAATATGACTTTTGAAAAGGCTTTCAGCTCCGGTTATTATACTCATGTATGTAAAGGTCACAGAATTAACTTGCATTGCATCGCTTTGAATGAACGATAAGAATCATTAAAAAAACAGCTTAAGGACAGAGAGCCTCTTCACATGTCCCTGTGCATCACGGGAGTCTCTTGTTGCAAGGTCACCTGTGCTCCTTTTAAATGATGCCAGACATCTGAAAACTAAATTAACATCATCCTGGCAGGATTTTTCTTCTCTGGACTGAAAAGAGAGACAACCTGGACATGGACGGAGGAGTCTGTTCCCAAATTCGAGATCCAGGTTTTCAAACAAAGTATGGATGGAGAGTGGCTGGCAGTGGCAGTCAAAGCAACCTTATGTTTTCACTGATTGCCAATTACAAGAAAGAAGATTCATTCTGAGGACAACTGCACCGATTTTCAACTTATGCATATGAATTTAAAATTCTATGTCTCCACAATATCAAAACTACCAGCTGCAAAACCCAGAAACCTGCCATGGACTACAAAATCTTCTTTGTCATTTCTTAGATCAAAAGGGGAAAATCTGTCCATTATTTGTTCTTTCACAAGCATAAGAAAACGTCTGACACTGAATTATGGTTAAATCACCTCAGTGAGTGTATGGCAAGTGAAAGCAATGGGAGTGTCTTAAACCTGCATTCTTTCCAACGGCCAGCAGGGGGCGACTCCACTGGTTACAAATAATGTCATATATGTTTATGAGAAAATGACCCTACTTCTGACAGTAAATATGTTCATAATGAGTTTCTGTTCTCAGCTTTGAGAGTCAAGCTTTCCCTAATACTATTTGTTGTTTAACCCTAACCCTTGAAATCATCTTTTATCACGCCTGTCCAGGAACCCTAGTTTCCAGACTCCAGAAAACAAACATGGCAACTGCCAAGATCCAAAACCAAGCCTTTAAAAATGTCCACAAACCAGTGGTTAATGCCACAGTGACTATGTCCAATTTTTTTAATACGTTTGGTTTCATTTGGACCACTTAAAAACCATCAGCAGAACTAAATGGACAAATTAACATAAGTGCAACAAAATCATTTTGTTATTATGCAAAATATGTCCAATGTTGTTAAAATCTGCTTTTACAGTAATTTCATTCATTCATTCATTGTCTGAACCGCTTCATCCAGGTAATCCCGGGTCACGGGGAGGCTGTGCCTATCTCAGC